>JAPFBL010000583.1:145000-264546 GCA_026182355.1 Hermatobates lingyangjiaoensis
AAGAATTAATACACAATAAAAGAAACTTAGGTGAGAATATACTTTTAACATAACAATGAATTATCAAAACAAATAATTTTAAGAAACTGTTTCCTAGAAGTTTACATGTCGTGTTTTCACTTAAATTTAGAAATTATATTGTATGAACATTTTCAATTTATGGAAATAGAATCCCCGCTTCTTTTTGCATGATTTAAAGAAAACCCCGCTTTGCACTATGATTTAAAGTAAAGTGTAGTACGGTATAACCTTTTTATAACCAACTATAATGTTTCTGAGGTAAAATGGATAAACCGACAAAAGTCTCCACACAAATGAAGTTTTTATTCAACGCGTTTCGAACACTTTGTGTTCATCATCAGGAAGACACTATAATACAAATTATGTCTAATCAGTTACAAAATTAGAGTGAAATAATAAAATTCAATTAAGAGAATTCAAGACATACCCAAGGATGTGGTACTGACGGGTTGGTCCAGTGAAAACAACTAGTAGGAAACAGATCCGTTGTGAAAGAGTGGGGATAGGAATTTAGGAGATAAGGTGAGAAAGGCGTCGGGTATGCTTGAAAACCGTTAACTGGATAAAATGGATAAACCAACGTTTGTTGGTTTATCCATTTTACCTCAGAATGAGTAAATACCACACAATTACGGATTGCACAACTAATGATTTATAATGTTTCTTATAAAAAGGTTCTCTCGCTTATAAGAAGTGTAAGGTTCTATATATACAAATTATGGAAATACAAATATATCCCAGCAATAGTGACAACACGTCCACATTTTGGTGGGAGTTCCACTTTTTGGTATACTTTCCCACGACCCGCTGATTTCTAAAATTATCCCCTGTTTTAGAAAATATCTAAAACATTAATATCTAAAATATCTAAAGCATTTCATATTTTAAATATACTGTAAAAATATATTACCCATTATTTATTAAGTATTATGATGAATATAAAAAAATAAAAAAGCATATAAAATGCATGCAAATTTTCTTGAAACATGTTAAGAATTGTTATAATAACTGCTTGGAATATCTTAAAGATTGTACAATTTTGAAGTTCCGCTTTTTGGTATATTGTCCCGGGTACCGCCGATTTTTAAAACTGTCCCGTTTTTTGAGAAAATATCTACATATCTTATTTGAAATGTACTGTAAAAATTTATTTCCTATTATTTAATATTACGGGTAAATATAAAGAAATAAAAAAAAGCGTAAAAAATTACATAAAATGCATGCAAATTTTCTTGAAACATGTCAAAAATGTTTATAATAACTGCTTAGAATATTTTAAAGAATGGACAATTTTGAAGTTATTAAAAATTTTTATTGGATATTAAAAAAGTCCAGGGTAACCTGAAGAAGAACACAACGTGTTTGAAACGTTGTTTTTATTAAACATCTAAATGTTGAAATCTTTTGGAATATGTGGAAAAATCTTTTGGATTTATTAGTAATATTTGCGAAAACGATCTTTTTGATGAGGTATCATCATTGGTAAAAAGATATGTTACAGGTGAAAAAATTAAATGTTGATTGTCTGCAAATGTGGTAATAGACAAAAATATGGACGGAGTTATTCCTTCATTTTAACAAGAATGTTATGTATATTATTAATATGGCAAACCGTCATACCTCGTACGATGATGTTGGAGTCGTTGGAGCGCTGTCGGACGTTGTCCATCTTCGATCGCAACTAATCTACTACTAAGTTTACCTCACAGTAGGTTTGTTGCGATCGAAGATGGACAATGTCCGAAAGCGCTCCAACGATTCCATGATCATCTTACGAGGTATAACGGTTTGCCATATTAATAATATAAATCATACTAAATTCATGCATTTTTTCATTACCACAGAGGTTAGTATCATTAATATTAAAATTATAGTAATCCGTCTTACCTCGTACTCTGCTGCTGAAGTTCTTAGATCGGTTTCGGGCGTCACCCATCTTCAACAAGAACTGATCAACTAGAACTGAGTTCTAGTTGATCAGTTCTTGTTGAAGATGGGTGACGCCCGAAACCGGTTTAAGAACTTCAGCAGCAGAGTACGAGGTAAGACGGATTACTATAATTTTAATATTAATAAATCATACTAACCTCATTGATAATAATATGTATAAAATAATATTATTTGTTCCTTCCAGGAACAAATGCAGCAACAAAACATGTTTTTTCTGGTATCAATAAAATATAGACAACTGAAAAAACGCAATTGAACAGTAAAATTTTTAAAATCTATATTAAGAGCAAAACATAAATTGACCAATTTATGTGAAATATTTCACGACATTTTAATAAATGATCTGAATCTATTGCAAAGTATTCATTACGATAAAAAGTATGACCTTGAAAGAAAATTATAATTTTTTTTAAATATATAATTTAATGTGATTGAAAGTCATGATGTTTAAATTATTATTTTTTACAAATATTTTTATAGTTAACAATAATTAATAATAAATACATTTTTGTACAAATATATGAATGTATACAACACGAAATAAACACTTTTTCTTCTTCTTGGAATTTGGTCAGGGTTAATATATGGAATCACCGTTTCGTCTTTATTTTAAGACATCCTCAGGGCTATAAAGTAACAAAAAACAATGGACATTTGTCATATCTGCTTTACAATCATCATTAGAAATCAAAAAACGTACTTACTCAAGGCTAGCTTCTAATTCGGAACCAACAAAACCGTTATCTGTCACTGCATGTGCTGCTGCCAAGCGACATTTATTGAAAATAAATATCCATTGTTTTTTGTTAGTTTATAGTCCCAAGGAAGCCTTAAATATGAATAAACACGAAACGTTGGCGAAAAGGTGATTCCATATATTAACCCCGACCAAACTCCAAGAAGAAGAAAAAGTGTTTATTAGTAATTATATTCAAGAAAACAATACCTTATTACAACAAAATATATATAACTAAATTGTAATTCTCATTTCATCCTATTTGTCCCGCTTTGTTTCAATGAAAATGTCATCATTTTGTCTTTATACGAGTAAATACAAAACTGAACTTGTTTAGCAGTAACTGTAATAGAAATATACATTCTCTTGAAGAAAATTTTAAAATAATATGCAAATACAAAACTTAATAAAGATTATAACAAAATAAATGATAAATGTTATAAGTATTTAGCGGGGACTTTGGTATAATCACAAAGTTTTAAGAACATTTAAATTAAAAAAAAAAAAGTAAAATCCTTTGATGTACTAGATCGAGATCAATGTACTGTAACATATGATGTACTTGAACATACCAAATTTCTTAGCTATCACAAGTAATAACTCGCGGTGTTGTTATCTGATGTTATTTCGTCATATTACCTATGTCAGAGGTTCCCAAAGTGAGTTCCGCTGAGCCCAGGAGTTCCTTAACGGACTGTCTGGGGTTCCGTGAAAAACATTTAGTAAAAACATTTTTCTAATTTTTTTTTTAGTGGGTATACATTTCGTCTATATTTCTTGTGAATCATGAAACCAAATAATGTTTGTGTCTACATATACCCATAAGTAGAAGTGATAAAAATATTATTCATAATTAGGATGAATCACTAATCAGTTTTTGGAAATACTCGTATCTGATCCCTAAATTTCCTGCTATTGCAAAAGTAGCACTTCACACATTGCTGTCATTTCCCACTACCTACTTATGTGAAACTGGATTTTTCCTTTAAACTGCCATAGAAACCAAATACCAAAGTAGACTTAATGCTCGGTCTGACTTGAGAATCAAACTTTCAACTATAAAACCAAGAATGATTACAAAATAAATTTTGTATTGTAGTTGCTAATAATTCTGTTTCATGTGTTATGCACTTGTGGAAGATATGAAAATTAAAACCTTTTAGTTTTGAATTTTTATTCGAAAAATACACATGGCAGTAATATTACTTTTTAATTGTTTTTAAACATTCATACTATTTAAAAAGGCATATGAAAATATTTACATGATGATTGTCTAAAATCATTAGAATCTGGAGTTCCCGGAAAGTTACTGGAACCAAAAAGGGTTCCGCGTTGAAAAAAGTTTCAAAAACTCTGATCTAGAATGTTCCAAATAATTCTTATAAAAGACCGGCTTTGATAAGAACATTATTCTACAACAATAGTTGAACATTTTATCTAAAGCTTCGTATATTAGGTAGAACAGCTGTTTTTTTTTCTTTTTACATTTAACAGCTATAAGGAAGAAGTCTACTCGATATATTATTTTTATAAATTTCTTTAACAAACCTTTATAAAAACAGTAAATCTTTTATATTCTAACATTACAACCACAAAATGACTACAAATGGAAAGGACAAGTGAGCTTCTCTAGTCTCGTATACAAGAGAACGTATATTTCTATAACAGTTACTCCTAAATAGGTTTAGTTTTTTATTTACCTGCATCAAAGAAAACTTTTGCTGGGAAATATTCGTATTTCAAGAATTTTTTATAGAGAACCTGAAACTTCTAATATGAGAGAGAACAATATTAGAAGTTATAGTTGTTTATAAAAAGGTTATACTGTATATTTAGAATTGAATAATTACTTAAATAAAATTTTATTCAAAGTGTACCAATATAAATAAATTTAAAAAAAAAATAGCTTCTCTATTATGAATATTATTATTTATTGGTTTCTTTTAAACTCTTGAAATGATAAAATAAATTGGAGACTAATTAAGGACGCAAACTCTGCTGCAATTACAGTACTGGTCAGGTTACAGTGCGCGGCTAATGGTTTTACTAATTACATTGTTCAATGAACCGTGAATAAATCTTAATTATTAAGTCATTCTTACGTGTTTGATGTTATCTAAAATAATTACTCATTTTTTTTAATTAAAATTGATGAATTAACAAAACAGTAACATAAAATTAAATGATCAAACAAAATTATTTGGAATGACTGCAACAATATGTTTAATTGATAAAGTTATTTGTAGACAACATGGCGTTTTTCTAAAAACAAAATTACTTATGAAAAGATTGAAGATGGGAATATAAACGCTTTAATAATGTTAAATATTTATTAAAAGGGCTAAATATTCATCTACACTCGGCGATTGCTTTTTAGGCTACTGTTAGGTTGAGCGTTTAATTATAACCTGTGAAATCTCACAAGGTGTCATCTTTCATATAGCGTGATTTGCATAGTTAGTAAAATTCAGAATAATTACCCAGTCATTATTTACAATTTTAATACAGTAATTAAAGTTGTTTCAAATTAGTTAATTAAGGTGCATGACTTTCAACATGATGGATGTTTATTATAATAAAGCTGGCAGACTCGGTCAGTTTGTTTGTTTATAATCAAAACAAACCTATGATTTTAAAGTTATATACCGATGACCACATATATTCTAAAACTACATAAACCAGGCCACATAAAACCAAGCTTTATGTATGTATTATATGTGTGCGATAAATAATTACCAAATAATAGTTGGTTATAATGTATGAGTATTGTAAGTTTTAAGAAAATCGTCCAAATCATGTATAAAAAAATACATGATAAATGTATAAAAAGACATTAAACATAATAATTTTAGAAAACTGTTTTATATAACACCTGAGAGTTGAAAAATATATTTCAGAAATTAAGAAAAACTAACAAGAAAATGCATTACTTGAAAATTGGTAAGTTATGTAATGAGATATATTTATCTATATATAAGTAGTAACACATACAAGAACTAGACACATACTGCAATCAATTTTTCAAAACGCAGTTCGTCGTTGTTATATATATATATATATACTAAATGATCACAATAAACACGTAATGGAAACTAATAAAAGTAAAAACCACAAGGAAAAATTATAAAACACAGAAAATATGTCCTGAGGCCATCAAATTTATGTCATCATTGAGCAACTAGAAATTGAAAACAAAAGAGGTTACAGCATGGTTACAGAAACAAAAACCAACTATGAAATAATTTCATTACATTCACAACGTGATGACGGAATACCCCGAATAGCAAGTACCACCAGGGGGGCTGCATTTTGAGGAGGTAAAAACAGAAAAAAATAAAATAATAAAAAGCTAACAAAAAATCTGCAATTTTCTACAAAAATGAATTTTTAAGGTCGTACTTGTTTTTATGTTTTATGTCTGTTTTTACTGTTTTAAAACAAATTTTTCAACTGTAATATTTGCAAATTAAAAATAACTTTATTTTAAATTTTTCAAAACAATTTTTTTAAAAGGATTGAAAATTTATTTCATTTATTTGCATAGACAGTTAATTTATTTTAACATTTTTTTTATGATTTGATTTACACGTTTTAGTTTTCAACAATTTTTCGTTTTCTTTTTAATAACTCTACTATATATATGTATACGAGTATTGTAATAAGATGAAAGTCTGGGACAAATAACAGCAGCCTAAACTTAGATTTTTGATTGTAATTCCATGAAAATAAATATCTTGAGGACTTTGTGGAGTTTTGAAGGTTAACCGATTACCAATGGCCAGTCGGAGGGGATAAGGGGGGGGGGGGGGGCAAAAATAGTTGCTAAGCCACTGACACTTGTATTTGGAGAGTTTTATAAATATTTCTGATAAAATAATTTAATTTAATTTAATTTTTTTTATTATTAATTTTTTACCAAAATGCTTCAATTATTTATATTTATGATCTAAGATTTTATTAAATTTCAGGAAAAGAAATCCAGGAATTTAATCTTAGAAATTTACCATTATATATGTATATAACTATTGATAAAAGTATCGACCGTGGAATAGAAACAGAACTATAGTTTATCGGGACTCGGTCAGTTCTTCAGGCTCAAATCAAAATCTCATTGCCAACGTTTCGGTCTTTATTTAAAACCTTTTTCATGGCCTATGAAAAAGGTTTTAAATAAAGACCGAAACGTTGGCAATGAGAGTTTGATTTGAGCCTGAAGAACTGACCGAGTCCCGATAAACTATAGTTCTGTATGTATATAACATTATGTAACATAATTCTGAACTGGTATTATGTCCAGCTTGGATAGTCTTTTTGATTTTAGAGTGAACTAGATGATCTACCCAGCGTTACCCAGGAGGGTAGTTTATGCCTTGGCGTTTTGGTTATGGGTGGTCCATCCCAAAGAAAGGTCTCAAATCAAAATCAAAATACCGTAGTTAGTTCCTCCGAAGAAAGTTATATAAGACCCACACTGGGATAATAGATAAATAAAAGTCTCCACACATTATAAAGAAGCGTTTTTTTTTTCATTCTACGCGTTTCGAACACTTCGTGTTCATTGTCATTCTACTGAATTATATTATAAGCTTCTTTTTTCTGTGTGGAGACTTTGAACTTTTGTTTTACCCTTAGTATGAGTAAACACCAGACAATTACGGTTTGCGCAACTAATGAGGTAAGATTCATATGTTTTTTTTTATATAAATGTCTCCAGTTTTATTTCGATAGAGGACAGCCAGACAAACTTTGTATTTCATGTATATATATATATATATATATGCTTTTAAAAACTGGATGTCTGTTTCCACTTGATTTAATTTTGTCTTATATTTTTCCAAAATATGAAATTTTTTCTTTAACTCAGAACTCAATTTAAAAATTAATTCACCATAATTACTTGTTTTTATTATTGAACATGTTTCGGTGTACGTTCACCATCTTCAGCAAACACACGATTAATTATAATTACCTTAACAAATGAATCTAATAGTTAAATTACATTTCAAAAACAATGAGTGAACAAGTTAACTAAGGTTACACTGACAGGTTAGGGGTTGTCAGTGTTGGCAAAACTAGCCCTAGGTTTCCAAACAAGCGCAACTGGTTGGCAAAATTACCTTTTTGATCGTTCATTCTAGGAGCTTTTTCTAGTATGAACAGCGCTTCTAATATCCTGAGTCTTCTTCCGTCCTTTTCTTTTGCTATAATAAATATAAAGGACGGAAGAAGACTCAGGATATTAGAAGCGCTGTTCATACTAGAAAAAGCTCCTAGAATGAACGATCAAAAAGGTAATTTTGCCAACCAGTTGCGCTTGTTTGGAAACCTAGGGCTAGTTTTGCCAACACTGACAACCCCTAACCTGTCAGTGTAACCTTAGTTAACTTGTTCACTCATTGTTTTTGAAATGTAATTTAACTATTAGATTCATTTGTTAAGGTAATTATAATTAATCGTGTGTTTGCTGAAGATGGTGAACGTACACCGAAACATGTTCAATAATAAAACAAGTAATTATGGTGAATTAATTTTTAAATTGAGTTCTGAGTTAAAGAAAAAATTTCGTATTTTGGAAAAATATAAGACAAAATTAAATCAAGTGGAAACAGACATCCAGTTTTTAAAAGCATGTATTGAAGAAGGACTGCTCCCAACTTTTACAAATATATATATATATATATATATATACCAATTAAATGAAATGATTCCACGAACTGAGTCGTTGTCTGCCTGCGGAGCGACTCGTTTCTATTTTCCTGATGACGAGGACATCGAAATATAGTAGTGAGTTTCTGTTTCTTTTCTGAGTGTTCTTTGTGTCAATATAGTTTATATATATATATATAGGTGTGTTCTCTAATCGGGGTTCGGTCAATTTTCCAGGATAAAAAATCAAACTCTCGTTGCCAACGTTTCGGTTTTATTTAAAACCTTTTTCATAGGTTTTAAATAAAACCGAAACGTTGGCAACGAGATTTTAATTTTTTATCCTGGAAAATTGACCAAACCCCGATTAGAGAACACACCTATTCTATCAAACGGTCGATATATTATTGAATCTGTTATATATACATTTGGGTTTATATAAGAAGAAATATGGGTTTTTATGAGGTATAAGAAGAGTATATGGAGAAGATGCATAAGAAAAAGGTTTTAAATAAAACCGAAACGTTGGCAACAAGAGTTTGATTTTTTATCCTGGAAAATTGACCGAACCTCGATTAGAAAACACACCTATATATATATATATATATATATATATACTTTTTCGTTGGAAATACGATACGAAACGGACAACTATAGTTCAATGTAGAAAAAAGAAACATAGAAAAATTAAAAGCACACACTTACACTCTCTAATTTTCCGTTTTAACCGTCTTGAGGAGAGATAAGGAGGAAAACCAAGCTCACTGGTACAGAGACGGTTGAGACGAACCCTCTGAACCAGTGCGCTTGGTTTACCTCAATTATCTCTGATGAAGACGGTTAAAACCAAAAATTAGAGACTGTAAGTGTGTGCTTTTAATTTTTCTATGTATCTTTTTCTACATTGAACTATATATATTAATGTAATTTTTTTTTTTGAGGTTTGAGGTCGAATGATTTTAAACTAGTCCTTTTGCCGACGTTTCGACATATATTTATGTCATCTTCAGGGCTACAACATACAATGTGGTAGCCCTGAAGATGACATAAATATATGTCGAAACGTCGGCAAAAGGACTAGTTTAAAATCATTCGACCTCAAACCTCAAAAAAAAAAAAATTACATCATATAAATATTGGGTCAAGAAAACAGTCATGATATATATATATATATATATATATATAAAAAGATTTCACATAAACACGTGAAACAACAATCAATGATCAAACCACAATAAGAAATGGGAAAACAAGACTAAGATCTTTCAACCGTAACAAGCGGTCTTCGTCAGAGTCAAAAACCCAACTGAATCAGTTGGGTTTTTGACTCTGACGAAGACCGCTTGTTACGGTTGAAAGATCTTAGTCTTGTTTTCCCATTTCTTATTGTGGTTTGATCATTGATATATATATATATATATATATATAATATGTAATGATGTATTTGAATGACATGAGTGAAACAATAAAGAGATATAAAAGAGATTTCTTACTTTGGGGTGAGTCCAGAGAAGCGGACAACTCGAAACAACTCGCCTGTCAGCCAAGACTGGCACTGCGAGTACACAGTGCTTAGCACTGTCGTCTTGCCTGAACCCCTGCCTCCAAGCAGGATGATAGGCGGATGTCTTCCTGTGGCACTGGTCATCTGTTCACGTATTCTTTGGACAACCAGCATTAGGTCAGCGCCTATACCTGCTTCAACCAGTTTACCACAGTGCACTACATGAACCAGTGCCTCCTTGAAAACCTCCTGAAAACAACAATCGGTGATAACAAACTGTTGTTTTTTTATCACATAAAAGAGCAACATAATATGTTTATAGTAAAGAATTAAACACATTACAATGTAATTTTTTCATGTCCACTCGAGTAATATTAAAGTATCCACCCTAATAAGAAATAACGAACCTTTCATTAACCGGTTTGTGTTGTTTGAAATACGCAAAGTTGTATCCAACGAAACAACTATATCAAACTGAGGAAATAACTTATAAGTCAGTAAACAGAGTGATTAGTGATGAGGAAGCAGTTTATAATCCAACTAAATTTCTTGACTCCGTGACTGCTACTGGACTGCTTGCTCATGACTTAAAAATTAAAGTCGGTGGTACACCGATCATGCTGTTGAGAAACTTGAGTGCCCCAAAAATGTGCATCGAGACATGACTCCGAATTCGAGCTTTGCACAGATACGTCATAGAAGCCGATATCATGACTGGGTAAGGTACTGGGTTTATACCAAGCATACCATTAATACCTAGCAACTGTAACTGTCCCTTTCAATTCAAACTGTTGCAATTTCCCGTCAGCGTCTGTTTCGCAATGACGGTAAATAGGGCTAAACTCTGTCTACGACAGGAATTGAAGTGTTTCTCACATGGTCAACTGTCTCTTGCTTGCTCAAGAGTTACAGGTTCCAATTTTCTGTTCTTCCATACACCTGAAGGACAGAAAGCTAATGTGGTGTATAAATAGGCACTTACTTAACACTAATCAATAATACTATTTATTATTTTTATTAGTATAAATGTATATATATATAAAATAAATTCAAAACGAAGGAAACACACAGAAAGACATCGAAATATCGATGTGAGTTATGTCTGTGTCTTTCTGTGTGTTTCCTTCGTTTGAATTTATTTATTTAAAAAGTCCACTGGACCGTTTCTTTTAATTGTATATATATATATATATATTATTATATATATAATTAATATTTAATATTTATTATAAAATTGGGAGCAGTCCTTCTTCAATACAGCTTTTAAAAATGGATTGATTCCCTTGATTCAATTTCGTCTTATATTTTTCCAAATTAGAAATTTTTTCTTAACTCAGAACTCAATTAAAAATTAAATCACCATAATTTTTTTTTATTATTGAACATGTTTCGGGTACGTTCACCATCTTCAGCAAAAACACAATTAAATTACAATTGCACTTAACAAATGAATCTAATACTTAAAATTACATTGCAAAAACAATAAGTGAACAAGGTAACTGAGGTTACACAGCCAGGTTAGGGGTTTCAGGTTGGATAACTAGCCCTAGGTTTCCAAACAAGCGCAACTGGTTGGCAAAATTAACCTTTTTGATCGTTCATGCTAGGAGCTTTTTCTAGTATGAACAGCGCTTCTAATATCCTGAGTCTTCTTCCGTCCTTTTCTTTTGCTATAATTCTAGTATTATTCACCATAGTTTCCCTCGAAATTTTTGTTTTATGAATCTTTTGGAAGTGTTCTTTGGGGGCTCCTGAACTTCAATAGGGGGCTCCAAAACATGTTCAATAATAAAATAAAAAATTATGGTGATTTAATTTTTAAGTTGAGTTCTGAGTTGAAGAAAAAATTTCGTAATTTGGAAAAATATAAGACGAAATTGAATCAAGTGGAAACAGACATCCAGTTTTTAAAAGCATATATATATATATATATTCAGGTAACTCACCACAAATTAGAGAAGATAGTCGCTCTAAGGCCTTTCGTTTTCACGTCGTCAGAGAGCAAGTCAATATATATATATATATATATACACTTTAACACAGAGAAAAGAACACAGAAAGACACTACAGAACTCACTTCGATATTTCGACATCCGTCGTCAGCGAAGAACATTGCACTTCTTCCCGATGACGACGGATGTCGAAATATTGAAGTGAGTTCTGTAGTGTCTTTCTGTGTTCTTTTCTCTGTGTTAAAGTGTTTATTGTCCACATGGACCTTTCATTTTATTCGAAGTATATATATATATATATATTATTATTTAGTATATATTATTAGTACAATAGTACTAATCAATATTTTTATTCCTATTCTATAATTTCTAACAATATTTTGAAGTACCATGTTTCATCTCTGAATTTTTGTAAAATACCCATCAAAGACGGGCACGTCTGCTGGTTCTTTATAATATTGCTTTGTGAATAATAAGGAAGGCTTAATAAGCCATTCCTCTCCACAAAGTAAAAGTTAAGGCTAGGTTAGGTTGTTGGGAGCCAGATTAGTTCAGTGGATAACGCACTCACATCTGAACTGGTAGGTCTGGGGTTCGATACCCACCTGGCCCTCGATTTAATTATGTAAGAGGTGAATAAATCTCAACACTTCGCAGAGGATGTTAAGCCGTCGGTCCCTTAGCCTGAATAATGTCAGGTACTCCTTAAAGATCCCCTACTCTAAATACATTTGAGTTAGGCAAAATTTAGGACTTCCATTGTAGAATCAACAGGTAGGTTAGGTTAGGTTAGGTTGCAGTGGTAGTTCCACAAGGGAACACACTAAGGCCGAGCATTGGCCCTTTGTGATACCACACAATGAAGATTGATTCTACAGTGGGAGCCCTAAATTTTTTCTAAATCAAGTGTATTTAGAGTAGGGATCTTTAACGAGTACCTGACATCGTACAGGCTCGGGACCAACAGTTTAACGTCCTTCTCCGAGGGACGACGTCCTCAGATTTATTTACCTCCCGCGTGAATAAATCGAGGGCCAGGTGGGGAAATCAACACGTAATGTGACTCGCCCATTACTAAAAATAGGAGCCAAATAATAATTGAGCCACACTTGCCATCCCTAGAACAGCACTAAAAGGTGAAAGCATTATAACTGTGGAAGTGGGAAAACAAACAAAACAATAGGTAAGGTTGTATCGGCAGCCTTCTTTGTGATACGGCACAATGAACCTTCTACATTAGGAGACCTAAAATTTGACCTAACTCAAGTATATTTAGAGTAAGGATCTTTAACGAATAGATGGCATCGTACAGGCTCGAGATAAACCACTTGAACAAATCGCGTCAATAAATCAAGGATCAGAGTGGGTATTGAACTCCGGACCTACCACTCCAGAGGTGAGCACATTGCCACTGGTGAAAGATCCCTACTCTAAATAAACTTGAATCAGGCAGAATGGAAGACTCCCAATATAGAATGTTCATTATGTGCTATCACAAAGGGACAAAGATCTATGTGTGTTATCTCTTTGGTCTGCTACTCCATCCTACATAACCTTTTCAAGTTTAACTGGGTAAAGGATACTGAACAAGTACCTGATACCGAACAGAAGGATAAACGGCTTTTCAAGGGGCAATGACAGCAAGGTTTTTAGTATCAAACGGACAGTTCAACAGATCAGATTTCACCATCGAATTTTTTCAACTTCCCCATTAAATCGAGAATCAGAGTGAGTATTCACCACCAAAGATACCAGTCCAAAGGCGAGCTTACATGCTATTGGGCTACTCTGGCCCCTCTTTATATATAACAGACCTTGTATAGGTTTTTCAAGTACACTTACGCTTTTTCCAAATTATTGTTAACATTAAAACTAAAATGTATATTTTTTATAGTTAACTCACAATTTTTATAAATATAACTTTTTTGAAATTAAATAACTTTACATAAAATATTTTTTGTAAAATATAAACGGTTCAAAATTGAAGATATATAGCACACAAAGTAAAGAAGTTACTAAACATTTCGTCTACAACGTGCTTGGTCTCCATTTCTCTTTTCTCCTGAAGACGGAATGCCAGAAAATTTGAGTTTGTGTGTTTCTTTACTTTGTGTGCTACCTATCTTCAATTTTGAACTGTTATTGTGTCCAGTTTAGATCGACTTTCCGTTTATCAAGTGAAATTTTAAATATAAAAGTATATCAGTTTGTATAAGATCAAATTGTTTAGTACATTTTTGTTTAGTACAAAATTGTACATTATTTGAAAATTACAACTTTCTTAAAATTTTTGTACATTAATTATTATACAACCATAATTTTTGTATATAAAAAGAATGTTCATTGGTACTAGGCTACATAAAGTGAGTACTTTTTCTCCTGAGTACGGTGGATGTCCAAATACCAGAGTCCTAAGTATTACCTGACTCAAATTAATTTAGAGTAGGGAATATTTAACGAGTTCGTGACATAGTACAGGCTTGTGACCGACGGATTAACGTCCTCTCCAAGGGAGGACGTGCTCAAATTTTTTCATCTTACTTATGAAAAAAATTGAGGGCTAGAGTGAGAATAGATCCCCTGATCTACCGGTGCAAAGGAGAGCACGCAAGCCACTGGGCTACCCAATTTCTTTAACTTCTGTAATCTACTGGGCAATAGTGTATATCCAACATGCCTATAGCTGGTTAGTTCAAATCTGGACCTATAAATTCCTCCCGTCGGTCCAAGCCCGCCTGGAACTAACTCATTTAAAGACCTCGTGTCACTCCATTACCTAACAGACCATGGTAATTTTGGGTCGTACCTAATGCGTTTCCGGCTCAGACCAAGTGCGGCTTGCGACTGTGATCACCCGAATGAGTCAGTGCAGCATGTTCTCGAAGCCTGCCCGAGATACGACAGGGAGAGATACAGAGTGGAGATGTTTTTGGGCTCTACCCTGTCCAACTCATACGGTAGAGTACTGGAAAAAGTCAACCTCCCGGTGTTCCTGAGCTACATCCACGCCGTAAATAGGATTAAATCGCCCTAGGACATTACCTATAGTTTAATGTAAAAAAAAAAAAAAGTAACATGTATAATGTATAATTAGACGTAAGATTAAGGTAAGCCCGACTACGTCTGACCTAGATATGTTACATAGGATCTTCCTTTTGCTCCGAAATATCATTCGTACCCAGTGTAACTGTTTCGCGATGTAAAAATACTGTTGCGCGAATAGTATCGAGTTGCCCGCCTCTGCGTGGTCCACCTTGGGCATCGCCATGTGAACATGGGACGGCTAAAGTGTAAATCGTAAAAAGACAACCTGACTTGATTTAAAAACGATATGGCCTGAAATATTGGCTTGGTGCGTATAAAGGTCAACACAAGTTAGTTCAAATCATAAAATATAAAAATAAAAAAAAATGTTAAAATTAAATAATTATAGGAAAAGTTCAAAGTACGAAAGAAAAAAAAAACAACGATGAATAAATAAAAGCAAAAAAGGAAGTGATACTCAATTTGTCAAACATGAACAATAACAAACAAAGCCAAAGTAAACAAACAAAGAAAGAAAAATGACTTATTTCTTTGAGCTTTATTAATTATAAAGAAAGACTAAATGAAGTGCGTGCAGGCTGGTATTTTTTTTTTTTCGTAAAACAAACAAGACAAACCTGGTTAGTTTTGTTGCTAGCATTGATCTCTGGTCTTTCTTCGATGTTTTTGTTGATCATGTCTTGTAGTTTAGATGAAAGAGTTTCTTGGAAAACGGTCAAATATGTGTCATGTTCTACGAGCTCTGGATCGATTTTACCTTCCCCTCTAGTGACTCTGGAACAAAAAAACAAAAAAAAATGCCTTTTATTTTTTTTTTCTAAAACTTATAAAAAGTAACTAAAAGATTGTTCTTTTCAATTAAATTTCTGAAACTCACTACTCCATCAACTTTCATCATTTCTGTCAAGAAATACGAAAACATCCACCACTCAACTCCACAACTATATATAACTTTATTTTTCTATAAAATTACTAATATTACATCTGTACTTGAATAACAGTAGTATACATTTCACTCACAGGCTATGCAAGCATATATACTAGAGTATTTATCAAACTGGGCAAGTTATGAAAACTGTTTGTTAAAGAAACAGTAACCAGCTCGGCCCAGCAACCAGACATGTTAATAACAACTGCATTATACAAAAAAGACAGTCTTAAATTATTTAGTTAGTGTTTCATATTCAGGGAAATGTAATTTTTTAAGTTTTTTTAAGTCTAATGTGGTTTTATAATGTTAATAACGTAAGTCAAGCGGTACCTCAATTACGATTTTTTCGTAATCCCAGCTCGAACTCGACACGTACCAGGTGCATTCTAGTTCCCGATTGATTTAAATTTTATACTTATTAATTATATTTAAATCAAATATTTCAATTTCAGCAGTTAAGATTGTTCATACTTTACATAGTACAGTGTATATACCATACTACAAGATACTACTGAATCTAGTATTTAAGATTTTTTTAATTCCAATAAAAATCATGCACCTTTATTATTTTTCATTGGAAATTTAAAAAAAAATCAATATTTAAAAATAGATTTGTCATTACTTGTACAATCTGTTACAGTGTTGTATTTACTCATGATTAGGATTCCAGAGACCTCAACCTTGGTCTCCAACCATCGTTTCACAAGTGCGCTTGGTGTCCCTATCTCAACTCTCCTTATGACGGTTCAACCCAAAATTAGAGACTGTAAGTGTGTTTGTTCTTAGTTCTGCGTTTGTTGTCCTTTTGGATCGTTTTCCTGTTTGCAATATATATATATATATATATATAAGTTATCTTAACATGGGAATTGGGTTAATTTTCCCAGAAAAATTTTTAAAAAACATGCCAACCTTTCTTAAACTCTTGGAACAATGAACTAAAATTATAATATTTATTTATAAATTTAAAAGATGGAAAGAAAAGAAAGAAGTAAAACTTACTTCATATTTTAACATTCCGTTGCCATCAAGGGAAATTTACTCGCCAAGAAGCAAAGTATTTATTTTTTTTGTTCACTGGTGCAAGGTTTCCCTTAAGCATTGTTTTTAAAAAAGTTTATTGTGAAATTATATATATATATATATATTATAATAAGTGGCTCTCTAACTTGGATTCGGGGTCAATTTTTCCAGAAACTGAAATCCTTAAACACCTATTTATCAAACCTTATATTATTGTTCTTTATTATATTATATATTTTTTTTTTTTTTTTATAATTATAACTTTAACGCTAGGAAAGAAACGAAAGACATACAAACACGAATTTAAATCCTCTCATCGGGAAAAGGAAAACCTTGAAGAAACTCTACTCAAATATAATGTGTTACACGTACATCTTCCTAAATAGTTAAAAATAAGCACAGCTTCTGATTGACAGTTATTGTTATACTCTCTAGTTTTCGTATCAATTTTGGTGAG
Source organism: Hermatobates lingyangjiaoensis (assembly GCA_026182355.1). NCBI lineage: Eukaryota > Metazoa > Arthropoda > Insecta > Hemiptera > Hermatobatidae > Hermatobates > Hermatobates lingyangjiaoensis. Next base: position 162,266 of record JAPFBL010000583.1, read on the forward strand.
CTTGGTGCTCCAAAGGGTACAGAATTAAAAATAAACTTGAGTGCCACAAAACACGAAAAACCCTTTTTAAAAAAACTGAAAATATATCTATAAAAAGAAAATAGCAAGTTTGCTTTAGTTAAGTTATTAAGGTTAACTTTTTTAAACGTGGTTTATCATAATTGGAATTGCCGACAAGAGGGAAAGCCCCCATGAAATTTCGGTAACCCGACTCTGGGGAAAGGTCAACACTGAAGAATCAAGCAAGGGGATAGTTGACGACTCCAGGAAGCCGCGGCTGCGAGGGAATTAGAAGCACAGACCTTTGGGGGGTAAAGCCCCCCCGAGGATCCACTCAGAGCCGTGCCCACTGAGGCAACTTTTGAGGAGCTTGCGGCCCAACTGGTCGCCAACAACGAGGGGATTGAGGAAGGAGATATTAAACCGCTCTTTAGAGTGGGCAACAAAGTACACGAGAAGGTAACAGTCATATGCGCCCTAAATAGGGCAAAGGCTGAAAATATATTAAGTAAAGAGAGCCTACGAATTGACTGGCAAGTTTGCCCTATTAGTAAGTATAACGAAGTCAGCCAATGTTTCAGGTGTGTGGCCTTTGGACACGTGGCGACGAGGTGTACCAGCAGTGCCCCCATTTGCGGCCATTGCGCAGGAGAGCATGAGTCCAGAGACTGCCCGGACAAGACGGAGATAGCTTGCGCAAACTGCAAGAAGCTGCGCTTGCCTTGTGTGGACCACGGGGCATATGCCAAGTCCTGTCCCTTAAGGGAACGTGAAGTGCGGACCATGAAAATGAAACTGCATGGATAAGTTTGCCATCATACAGCAGAATGTTTTCAAGTCGCGGTCCGTGACTGAACAATGGGCAAGTGTCTTGAGACACTTATGTTAGGCCCGTTAGCGAGTCACTTGCAGGCTAACGAGAGCGGATGACAATTTGGTTCTCTGAGTGGCAAGTCCGTCGATGACGCTCTGTGGAGGCTTAGCAGCCTAGTCTCTGAAGCTGAGTGTAAGTATATAGTGGGTCTATTTTTAGATATAAAAGGCGCTTTTGACCACGCATGGCGACCGGCAATACTTAGGCATTGAACAATGATGAAATGAATTATTTATATTAGAAATAGGTAAAACCGTCATACCTCGTAAGATGATCCTGGAGTTGGAGCGCTTTCGGACCATGTCCATCTTCGATCGCAACAAACCTATTGAGCTGTTATATTTAGTTACTTTGATTTTTTAGTTTTTATTTATTATCTAGTTTGGGTTTTTTATATTTTTTAACTTCGTCATCCTGTCTATAGTAAAAAAACTAAAAATCAAAAATAACTAAATAAAATCAAAGCAATAATATCAGGATAGCAGTGGACTATCTTGTTATAACCGTGTATTTTCATGAAATTACACAGCGATTCTAACGCCATCTCTTGGTCTTTTCATGAAATTCACGGCGATTCTAACGCCATCTCTTGGTCTTTTCATGACATTACACGGCGATTCTAACGCCATCTCTTAGGCTTTTCATGAAATTACACGGCGATTCTAACGCCATCTCTTGGGCTTTTCATGAAATTACACGGCGATTCTAACGCCATCTATTGGTCTTTTCCTGAAATTACACGGCGATTCCTACGCCATCTCTTGGTCTTCTCATGAAATTACACTGCGATTCTAACGCCATCTCTTGGTCTTTTCATGAAATTACACGGCGATTCTAACGCCATCTCTTGGTCTTTTCATGAAATTACACGGCGATTCTAACGCTATCTCTTGGGCTTTTCATTAAAAATTACACTGCGATTCTAACGCCATCTCTTGGTCTTTTCATGAAATTACACGGCGATTCTAACGCCATCTCTTGGTCTTTTCATGAAATTACACGGCGATTCTAACGCCATCTCTTGGGCTTTTCATGATATTACACTGCGATTCTAACGCCATCTCTTGGGCTTTTCATGAAATTACACGGCGATTCTAACGCCATCTCTTGGTCTTTTCATGAATTACACGGCAATTCTAACGCCATCTCTTGGTCTTTTCATAAAATTACACGGCGATTCCTACGCCATCTCTTGGTCTTTTCAATATCTTTTCATTTGAGTATCGTGCCGTCAGTCGTCGCGCGTGAGACTTGTCCGGGTACGGCGATATCCTGGACCTTCGGTGATACTGAGAGAATCCCCTGCGGGAAATTTTTTCTCAATTTAGTCGAGAGAGAGCGCAATAGAGCGTTGAGCACTTTTTAGTGAGTTGTCATCTGGAGCTTTTTACTTTTGGAGCATTGTGAGAAGTTTTTAACCCTCACTTTCTGGGTCATCAGCGGTTTGTTGTGTTTTTTCCAATTTTCTCCCTCCCCCCTTATTTTTTCATACCTGGCCCATATCCAATTTTATTTTATTACCCCCTCTGATAGTTTCCCATCATCTCCGGCCCTCTGGGCCAATCCTCTAACCCAGAAAATTTCTGGATTGAACTTTGACCCTACCTTTGAACGCGTTTATCTCGGCTCCAGGTGGAACTACAGGCACGGGGAAAACGCCATTTTAATCAGGAGTGCAAGGAGTATCCGACGGCATGAGTGGGAAGTCACCAAATGCCGGACAGAAATCGACCTCCTCCAGGAGCAAGGACCAGATGAGAAAATCTCCTAGGGCAAGTTTAGCGGAGGATAAGATGTGAAGCCCTAATAAGGTTGCTAACCCCCGGCCGAGGGGTGCAGATGGGAAGTATGTGAGGACGTCAATGGGCAAGCCCTCGTCCGCTCCCACGGATGTGTTGAGGAGACAATCCGCCGACAAGAAGGTAGCAAGTGAGTTAGGGAAGCTATGTGTAGCGCCAAGAAGGAATAGCGAGGTCGCTATGAGTGGCCAGCAGAAAAACCTGGAAGCGTTCATCTCCCCCGGAAAGGAAGGTTTATCTTCGGATAATCTCAAGTTCCTAGATGACCTTATGGCGACTCCGGAGTCTAAGAAAAGGGGCCGCGAGAGCATGTCCCTGACGGAGACCAAGAGAGGAAGAATGGCGTCCCCTGACTCAGAGAGGCCAATAGAAGAACCAAGGGCGCAAGGAAACGTGTGTAGTGTAGAAGTCCCATCGCATTGTAGAAGGACCCACTGTCGCATGTAGTGGACTTCGACATGAATATGGGCCGAATTTATGGTAAGTTAGACCAAGCCATGGCCACGATCTGTATGCTTAATAAAAGCATTCAGAAAATCGAGGAGGAAAACCCAGGCCATATGGAGCCTCTCGACGGGCTGAAAAGAGTAAGTTTGCAGTTCGCCATGGGAATGGGCGAAATCAGGGCCTTAACCGGAACAGTGAAGGCAAATTTTGATAACTATAGGGACGGTGGCACTCCTATAGATTATGAAATGAGGATCACTAGAAAAGTGAGAGAAGAAGTAGCCACTACACTCTTTGAGTTGAAAAACGAAATTCTGGTGGCTGTAAAAGAGCAAGTGTCCGCTCAGGTGGAGAACTTTGCAAGGTCGGCAGAGGGCAGGTTGCAGGCCGCAAGCAAGGCTCCAGTTGAGGCGGCCCCTAGAGCAGGGATGACGAACCTTTTTTAACTCCTGGGTCAATTATATATCTTATATAAAAAAATAAACAAAAGTGGGTCACAACTTTACTTATCAAATCAATGAGAAAGTTGTTGCTGCATCTTATCTGATGGCATTAGAATGCTAAATTGGCAACTCTACGCATTAGTTGGCTCTGCTCGTTAATAAGTAAACGAAAAGCACTTGCCATAGTAAAAAAAAAAATATTTGTTTAGTTTTGCACAAACATCGACATAGAACGACGTGGGTCACTAAAATATGAGTGGTGGGTCAGTTGGTGACCCGCGGGTATATGGTTCGCCATCCATGTTGTAGAAGCAACGGCAAGTAACCCATATATATAAAGATTTCACATAAACACGTGAAATAACAATCAATGAATCATTGATATATATATATATATATATATATATATAGTACAATATAAAAAATGTTGTACTATATATATATAGTACCTCTAGTACTATAGTACTATATATATATATATATATATATATACTATATAGTACTACCTCTACTCTCCTGATGACGGTTCAACCTAAAATTAGATACTGTAAGTGTGTTGTATCTTTATTGTGTGTCTATAGTTTAATGTGAAAGGTATATATATATATATATATATAATATATGCTATTCAGGCTGGGGCCGAGCCGGGTTTGGACAGGGTAGTCCTCATGCCGGTTCGGGCTTTAATGCACACGAGCTTGGGTCGGGTCGAGGTAGATTTTCTCAGGTCTGATTTTACTTCTCCTCAGAATCATATTTTACTAAAAACTTACACTTAAAACAATTTGAAATGAACAGAATAACAATAGACATAAATATACTTGTTGAGCTATAAATAAAAAAAAAATAAGGAAGTAATTGTTTGGGGTATCTATAGAATTGGATTTCGATCTAACAGGAATGCAAGCCTTTTACTGGCTTCAATATTTCTAAGAGACGTTAAGCGGATACTTCAAATTTTAACGAGATATAATATTTCATTTTGTTTATTGGTAACTTTATGTTTTTTTATGACAACATAAAATTTCAGAATTATATGACACGTTTGCTCACTTACTATAAAAACTTTACGACTTGAAACACAATGTGAAGATATTTCTATATTAAGATATTGCAAACTGATATATTTAAGGCAGTTATTTCAAAATAAATTAAATAACATTATGTGACCAGCTATACGAGCAGTCATTATATGGTATTTACTCATGAATACAGAAGAAAAAAAACACGAAGTCTTCACCAAAAAAAAAAAAAAATTAATCACACAGCACGTTTCAAACACTTTAGTCTTCATCGTCAGGTTACATCTCCTATACAAACAAAGATATGTATAAATATACTACATTTGAATATAGGATATACTACATTTGGAGTTTGACAGGATTTTTGCAAGTCAAGTTATGATTAGTTTACTTAATTAGTTTTAATGACTAAATATTTTTTAGCTATATTACGATATAGCCTAGAATCAATCAAAATATAGAATTTGGCAAAATTAACCTGACATCTCCTATTTTAATGACTATTATCAAATATAGAATTTGGCAAAATTAACCTGACATCTCCTATTTTAATGACTATTATCAAATATAGAATTTGGCAAAATTAAACTGACATCTCCTATTTTAATGACTATTATCAAATATAGAATTTGGCAAAATTAAACTGACATCTCCTATTTTAATGACTATTATCAAATATAGAATTTGGCAAAATTAAACTGACATCTCCTATTTTAATGACTATTATCAAATATAGAATTTGGCAAAATTAAACTGACATCTCCTATTTTAATGACTATTATCAAATATAGAATTTGGCAAAATTAAACTGACATCTCCTATTTGAATGACTATTATCAAATATAGAATTTGGCAAAATTAAACTGACATCTCCTATTTTAATGACTATTATCAAATATAGAATTTGGCAAAATTAACCTGACATCTCCTATTTTAATGACTATTATCAAATATAGAATTTGGCAAAATTAAACTGACATCTCCTATTTTAATGACTATTATCAAATATAGAATTTGGCAAAATTAAACTGACATCTCCTATTTTAATGACTATTATCAAATATAGAATTTGGCAAAATTAAACTGACATCTCCTATTTTAATGACTATTATCAAATATAGAATTTGGCAAAATTAACCTGACATCTCCTATTTAAATGACTATTATCAAATATAGAATTTGGCAAAATTAAACTGACATCTCCTATTTTAATGACTATTATCAAATATAGAATTTGGCAAAATTAAACTGACATCTCCTATTTTAATGACTATTATCAAATATAGAATTTGGCAAAATTAACCTGACATCTCCTATTTTAATGACTATTATCAAATATAGAATTTGGCAAAATTAAACTGACATCTCCTATTTTAATGACTATTATCAAATATAGAATTTGGCAAAATTAAACTGACATCTCCTATTTTAATGACTATTATCAAATATAGAATTTGGCAAAATTAAACTGACATCTCCTATTTTAATGACTATTATCAAATATAGAATTTGGCAAAATTAAACTGACATCTCCTATTTTAATGACTATTATCAAATATAGAATTTGGCAAAATTAAACTGACATCTCCTATTTTAATGACTATTATCAAATATAGAATTTGGCAAAATTAACTGACATCTCCTATTTAAATGACTATTATCAAATATAGAATTTGGCAAAATTAAACTGACATCTCCTATTTTAATGACTATTATCAAATATAGAATTTGGCAAAATTAACCTGACATCTCCTATTTTAATGACTATTATCAAATATAGAATTTAGCAAAATTAAAACTGACATCTCCTATTTTAATGACTATTATCAAATATAGAATTTGGCAAAATTAAACTGACATCTCCTATTTTAATGACTATTATCAAATATAGAATTTGGCAAAATTAAACTGACATCTCCTATTTTAATGACTATTATCAAATATAGAATTTGGCAAAATTAAACTGACATCTCCTATTTTAATGACTATTATCAAATATAGAATTTGGCAAAATTAAACTGACATCTCCTATTTTAATGACTATTATCAAATATAGAATTTGGCAAAATTAAACTGACATCTCCTATTTTAATAACTATTATTTCTGTAATGTCATTTCAAACTCAAAATTAAAGACTTTAAGTCCGTATGTTTTATTTATTATTGTTTCTTTATCTATATTGAACTTAATATATACATACATATACTCGTATATAAAAACCAATTAAAAAGAAGGTAGCACACAGATAGACACAGGAATAACTCACTTCTATATTTGGATGACGACAATGATCAAAATATAGAAGTAAGTCATTCCTGTGTCTATCTGTGTGCTATCTTCTTTTTAGTTGGTTTTTATTAAAAAGTCCGCTGGACCATTTCATTTAGTGATATATATATATATTAAATAGAAGAAATGGTCCACAAGGACTATAAAACTTTAAATTTCACAAAGCCCGACACAGAAAAAAGAATAAAAAGAACACTTACAGAATTCAATATTTCGAACTGTCGTTCGTCCTCTATTCTACTCTACTCCTGATGACGAACAACAGTTCGAAATTTGAAATTATTCTTTTTTTTTTTGTCTTGCTTTGTGTAATTTAAAGTTATATATATATATATATATATATATATATATATACACGAGTTCGAGATTAACAAAGAGCAACACACAAAGTAGGGAAACACACTTACAGACTCAAATTTTCGGGTAATCCGTCTTCAGAAGAAAAGAGAATGGGAGACCAAGCACGTTGTAGACGCAACCAAATATATATATATATATATATTCATCATGATTTGCTTTCTTGACCCAATATGTATATGATGGAATTGTACAAATGTAATATGATGTAAAGTAAAAAAATTACATCATATATATACCATATATATATATATATATATAGGCACCAAATCTTTTTCCATACAAATGTTGTTACTCCATCAATTAACTTTACAATATTGCAAAGTTTTCAGGAAAAAGGAGCATTCATTCACTTAAAAATATCGTTAATATAGAAGCTGCCATAGTTTTCAACAACATTTATATATATATATATATATATATATATATAATAATTCATACATAATAATAATAATAACACACAGAAAGACGCAGACATAACTCACATCGATATTTCGACCATCGTCGTCATCAGGAGGTGTGAAGAGCGAAGAGTCCCGCAGGAAGGCAGGGCGGTGAACGAGTCTTTTCGGTCCGCTGGACCGTTTCTTTTAATTGTATATATATATATATATATATATATATATATATATATATACGAGTTCAAAGTCAAAGAAAAGTAACATACAGAGTAAATAAACACACTTGTATTGTGTCATGTTTAGATAGAGTTTTTGAATTTAGAGTGAACTTTGTATAACATAATTCAATGTTGTGAAAATATATATCAGAAAGTCTCCACACAAAAGAAGTATTTTTTTATTGAAACTACGCCTTTTACCACAGTATGAGTAAATACCACACAATTACAGATTGTAAAAGTAATGAGTAGTGAAAATGGTCTGAAGATACAATGATAGTTCAAAAATCATGAAGAAACAAAGGAAAAGTCCACACTGACACCCTCAAATTCGTAGTTTCAACCGGGTTCGGTCAAAAACCTAAACGCATTTAATCACCCTCTCTTTGAACTCCCGAAGATGAGTAAAATCGAAAATTAGAGACATTGAGTGCGAGTTTTTCTTGGTATTTTGTTTGTTTTTTTTTTTTTATAAAATTGATTTCTAAGAATCTCCCTTAATATATTGTAATTTTTGTTAGCAAAAGCATTGTATATTTATATTTTTTCTTGTAATCTAAGCTCTATTTAAATCAAGCAGACATACTTGAGTGAAATGATGCCTTCTGGCGGCATGTTTGATGTTATTTGCTCCCTTAGTTTCCTCATTCTTGAAGATGTTGTTCCTCTATCTTCAGTCCATTCTCTGATCAGCACCACCATATGGTCCTTGTCGAGTCCTGAAAATAAAAAAAAAAAAAAAAACATCTATTTAATGGGTTGTTTCCACTGAGGTTAGTAATATTAAAATTAATAGTAATATTAACTGTCATATATCGTACATTGGTTGGAGAGCTCAAGAAACAACATAGGAAGAAACAACAAACAACTCACTTCAATGTTTCGACTTCGTTGTTATCAGGAGAAGAAGAAAAAGATGAGTTATACTCGGCTGGCAGTAACTACCATATTAGCTGCTGTTGGTGATTGCCAGATTGGTAGAGCTCATATCTTCTCCTTCTTCAGATGACGACGAGGTCGAAATTTGAAGTTGCTGTTTGCCAGCAATCATTTCCGCTAAAATGCATCATTTCCGTGTTCTTCTCATGATGACGACAAGATCAAAATACTGAAATGAGTTGTATGTTGTTTCTACGTGGACTTTCCTTTGTAGAAATGCATAACGAGGTCGAAATATTGAAGTGGGTTGTGTGTTGTTTCTACGCGTTGATTTCTTGTCATAGTTTGATATGTTGTCCAAACGAACTGTTTCATGTATAGAAACACATAGTTCAACGTTTCCAGGATAAGAAAAACAAAAATAAACTGAAGTAGGTATATTGGTATTCTCCTACACAACAGTTAAAGAATCACTACGCAACAAGTCAATGTAAAAGTTACATTTTCTACCATTCTGAATCTCATTGTAACCACTAATGAATACAGTTTTATTAAAAACCCGAACTATTATTTATATATATGAGACAAAAGTTTTATATATCATCAATATATAGCAGAGGTTCCCAAAGTGGGTTCCGCGGAACCCAGGGGTTCTTTAACGAACTATCTGGGAATCCGCTAAAAACATTTACTAAAAACATTATTCTAAAAAATTTTTTTTCTGGGTATGGATTTATTCTATATGTGAATCATGAAACCGAATAATGTTTATACCTACATATACCCCTATAAGTAGAAGTGGTTAAAATTTTAATCACATTTAGGATGAATCACTAATCAGTTTTTGGAACTATCTGATTCCCGAATTTCCTGCTATTGCAAAAGTAGCACTTCACACATTACTGCCATTTCCCACTACCTACTAATGTGAAACTGGATTTTCCATTTAAACTGCCATAGAAACCAAATATCAAAGTAGGCTTAATGCTGGAGCTAACTTGAGAATGAAACTCTCAACTATAAAGCCAAAAATGATTACAAAACCAATACTGTGCTAAAATTGCTAGTAATTCTGTTTTATGTGTTATGCACTTCTAAGAAATATGAAAATTAAAATCTTTTAGTTTTGAATTTTTATTCGAAAAATACACAATCGCAGTAATATTACTTTGTTTAATAGTTTTTTAACTTACATACTATTTAAAAAGGCATATGAAAATATTTATATCATGATTGTATGAAATCATTATAATCTGGGGGTTCTCGGGAAAGTTACTGGAACCAAAAAGGGTTCAGCGTCGAAAAAAGTTTGAAAAACTGATATATAGGAACAGTTATAACTTGATAGGGTAAGACTGAATGAACATTTTAGTTTAAAAAAAAATGGCAAATATAAATTTCTCAGGATAGGAACTAAGCAATTAGACATAACAGGCTCTAGTTGTTGTTTATAAAGGATATTTTATAATTGAAAATGACAATCAACCATACATAATTTAAATAACTAGATTAAGGGAGTGATAGACAGAGGGAGGGAGTAATAACTATTTTCTATTGCAGAAAACTTAAAAAAAAAACAGGTGCATGTTCAACATATAAAAAAGAAATTACATCAAAACTCATCAGTTTCATACTGGGTTAAAGGGTTAATACAAAGTCTCCACACAAAAGAAAACTTTTTAATTCTAACTACGCGTTTCGAACACTGTGCTTTCATCATCAGGTAAACAACAAATTATAAATTACCAAAAAATAGACAGGAATTATACACAACAAAATGAAAAATGAAAATTAAATGATATTACCCAATGGAAGGAGTCTAGATTTTCATAAATGTTTTTTTGTTCCATTTGTTGTGCAATCCGTAATTGTGTGGTATTTACTCATACTGGGAAAAGTAAATAATACGAAGTATCAGACAAAAAAAGTTTTTTAATTCGAACACTTCATATCCTTCGTCAGGTGAACTGATGTCCTCTACTTCATGCATTTGATTTTCATTTTTCATTTCATTGTATATAATTTTGGTTTATTTTGGTAAATTTTAATTTGCAATTTCTATTGTAGAAGTTTGCCTTACTATGGACAAGGAGTAGTTGGATTTAAAAAACTTTTTTGTGGAGACTTTGTATTATTTACTTACCCCAGTGATCAAACCACAATATGAAATGGGAAAACAAGACTAAGATCTTTCAACCGTAACAAGCGGTCTTCGTCAGAGTCAAAAACCCAACTGAAACACTAGATAAAGAAAACATCTGGTGAGGGGTTGAGAAGAGTGGGATGGAAGAGTGGTATTTTAAAAGGGTGAAAATGCAGGAAAGGACATATGTCCAGAAAGGGGTCTTTGGAGAAACAAAGGAGTACAGTAAGAAAGAGTAAAAAACTCTCCGCTAGCTGTCAACCCTCTTTGAAGAGGCTATTGCCCTCGTGACGAAAGTATCAAGTTTGTAGAGACCATTACTAATGTTTATAATATTTGATCTATTAAATTTAATTAAAGACGAGTCAATAATATTTCTTAATCAATTTTTCATAGGTAATATAGCTCCTGTCCAATCAGCATGATGATTTTCATTGTTTATACGCAAGAATAAGGAGCTACTTTCTTCCTGTCTACTTACATTGTATTGGTGTTGTTTTACACATGTCTTTAATGATTTACCAGTTTGACCAATATAAATACCCCAGTATGAGTAAATACCACACGATTACAGATTGCACAACACATGACTAATCAATCTATATTCTGCTTTAATATTAACCCAATTTGATTTACTAATTAAATCTATACTGTTTTTAGTAGGGTTATCTGATATTTACCAACCACTGGACTCAAAAAACAGCAAACATAGATAGAGCATATGAAGCCAAACCAATCAAATCACAATTGATCAAACGGGGAAATGATTTTGATGCGTCATAAACAACTATATATGGCAATGAAGGGGATTTTATAGTGATATTTAGTAATTAATTCGGTTAGCCCAGTGGCAACGTGCTCTCTTTTGGACTGGTAGGTCTGGGATGAATAACCATTTTTTGGCCCTCGATTTATTCATTCGAAAATTTCGTACCGATGTCAGGTACTTGTTAAAGATCCCCTACTCTAAATACACCTGAGTTAGACAAAAATTTAGGACTGCCAATGTAGAATCAATCTTCATTGTGTGGCAATACATGAAAGGGCCAAAGTTAAAATAAAATAAATCCCTTGGGTGGCCAGGTTTGTTCACTAGCAACGTGCTAACTACTAAACTGCTAGGTCCTGGGTTCGATACCCATCTGACTTTCAATTTATTCACGTGGGAGGTGAATAAATCTGAGAGCTTAGCCTTCGGAGAGGACGTTTCAGAGTCTGCACGATGTCAGGTACTTGTTAAAAATCCCTACTCTTAATAGGGATTTTATTATTAATAAAAATCCTTAACTTTGATTAGGCAAAACTTAGGACACCCAATGCAGTATCAATGTTCATTTTATGGCATTATAACAGGCCAAAGTTGGATCTATGTGTGTTCCCTTTTAAGACTGTTACTGCAACCCAACATAACCTAACATAAATCTCTTGGGTGGCCAGGTTAGCTTACTGGTAAAGTGATCGCCTCTGAACTAGTAGGTCCTAGGTTCAATACCCACTCTGGGCATCAATTTATTGACATGGAAAATGAATAAATCTGAACACGTTGTCCTGAGCCTGAAGATGGCCAGGTACTCGTTAAAAATCCCTACTCTAAATACACGTGAGTTAGGCAAAATTTAGGACTCTCAATGTAGAATCAATGTTCATTATTTCGTTTCACAAAGGGCCAATGTTTAGACTATCTCTATTCTCTTGTAGGAATGCCACTGCAACCGTACCTAATTAATTCGAGGTGATATTTCAAAAGCAGCATTTACCTTTTGATTATTAAAAGAACTTTTAACTGTATCTAAAAGATTGAACTTTAACACGGAGCCTTCATTCAGAATAGTTTCAATATTTTTGTGCTAGTCTTTTTTTTTTTAAAGCTCGCAGTTACTTTTGATTTATCAGCTTTCGTAATAATTTTTATATTATTATCTTTTTTTTTTTTTAAAAAAAGATGTCAAGAAAAGTTGATAAGAAGTTTTAAGACACTGGGAAAACTAAAAAGCTTGACCTCTTTTCTACAAGTCTATAAAACTATTCGTGTAAAATATTTAAATTATCAAGATTTATAGTCTGTGAAAATTAATGCTTTAAAAAAAACTTTTAGAGAACTGAACGTAATTTATATTTCTCATCATGAAAACAAAAGTTAACCTATACCCTGTAATGTTGTCCTACATTACTGTCCGATTTGAATTTGATAGAATAGTAAATAAATTATTACTGATATTATGTTTTCAAGGAGTTCTCTCTAGTAATAAAATGAATTTTTACTTCACTATAAGTAAATTATAGTAATAGTAAAAAAAATCGATCTCAAGATTTTGACGGAATTACATTTTTTGAGGTACCCAAAAGTCGTTTTATGACTTTTTTTCGATAATATCTGTGTGTATATTTTGGTGTGTATGTATGGGTGGGTTCGTACCTAAAAGTTTGTGTAGGTGCTACATTCCACAATCTTTGATGAATCAAAATGATATTTTACACAAAAATTGACCACATAGTGTAGATGAACCCTATTGCTTGGGATCAGTTATGCATGATGGGAAAGTCACCTTTTTTTCGAAAATGTGTTTTAAAAACTTTTTTTAACCTCTATATATACATATATAAAAAGATTTCACATAAACACGTGAAACAACAATCAATGATCAAACCACAATAAGAAATGGGAAAAAAGACTAAGATCTTTCAACCGTAACAAGCGGTCTTCGTCAGAGTCAAAAACCCAACTGACTCTGTTGTTTTCCCATTTCTTATTGTGGTTTGATCATATACATATATATAAAAAGATTTCACATAAACACGTGAAACAACAATCAATGATTAAACCACAATAAGAATGGGAAAACAAGACTAAGATCTTTCAACCGTAACAAGCGGTCTTCGTCAGAGTCAAAAACCCAACTGATTATTGCACTAATGTCATAGGCGATCACGCAAGAGAGTTGCTTCTCTGGCTCTAATTTTGGGAGTATAGTGATAATTTCCTTTTATTTAACATTATTCTAACATTATTATATAACATTATGTAACATTATAACATTATTAACATGGGTGCAAAAACCCAGTTGGGTTTTTGACTCTGACGAAGACCGCTTGTTACGGTTGAAAGATCTTAGTCTTGTTTTCCCATTCTTATTGTGGTTTAATCATACATATATATATAAAGTTTGTGAGGTTGTTTGTTTTGTGCATCAATTATCCGTGGAGATAGAGACCTGAAATTAAAAATATATATTCTACTACCTGAATAATGTTAAATAAAAGGAAATTATCACTATACTCCCAAAATTAGAGCCAGGGTAGCAACTCTCTTGCGTGAACGCCTATGACATTAGTGCAAATGTATTATATATAAATGTAACAATTCTTTTTTTTAAATTTAATATTTACGCAATATATACACTGGCAATAAAGTAAAAGCATAGAGCCAGGATAACCCAGTGGCTTGCGTGCTCGCTGATAACAGTAATACAAATGTATTATAAATAAATATAACAATATATTCTATATTTGCGGAATTTAAACACATTACATAATAACAAATCGTATTTGAAGGTCAGGGTAGCCCAGTATCTTGCGTACTCACCTCGATTTTCTACAATATTATTTAATAATATTTCTCATTAGGGGGTCAGGGTAGCCTATAATATATAATAAACTCTTGCATTAAAGGTTAAAAATGAATAATTTTAGGAACAAACTTGAACACAACTGCCAGATAAAATACGAATGTTATAAGGTAATATTATAAAGACACATTCCTTTCATTAATGTTATTTTATATTGGGTAAATAAATTGACTATTTCAATTTACAAGTTTTGTGATTTTAAATATATTCGAATGTGTATATTTTTTTTTACTTTTAAATGATTTTTATTTTGCTAAATATACTTACTGTGTATATATCTTTAATCATGTTAAGAATATTATATCAAAAGCTTGGGCCATATAAGAATCTGTTTCCGTGCCTTAATAACAAGAAACAACAATTAAAATTATCACTGTCAATCATGTTCCGTGAATTTATTTCAACAACTATTGCCATTATTTCTGGGTGACACAAACGGTCACGGATAGTCTAGTTTACTATAAGTGAAAAAATTCGATTTCGTGATTTTGACAGATTTTTATGTGTTGAGGTCTCCAAAGTCGTTTTATGATGTTTTTTTCGATAATCCAAAGTTTGGATCCAAAGTTTGTTAGTCTACTAGATTTAGACCGACGTTTCTAATGTAGTTTTCTACTACATTAGAAAAACCGAATCCACAATTAGAAACATTTCTGTCTGTTTGTTTATCCAAAACTTTTGTCACTTCCCAAACATTAGCCAGTATAACTCATAGGGAGTTCAAAACTATTGAAGTAGTTTTTGTTTATGTCTAACTTAAAAGCGAAGATTTGAATAGATTGGAAATTCAACATAGAATCCAAGTTATTGATTTGGCAAAACGTCATAAAACCACTTTGGGGACCTCAAAATATATAAATCTGTCAAAATCTCTAAATCGAATTTTTTTGACGATCGCTATACTTATTGTATATTAAAAAAAAGTTTTTAAACAAATTTTATGCAAAAAAAAACCCACGTACTAAATAAGAAGTATGCCTAGAATAAATCCAAATGTGAGATCAGTATCTAAAACTGCAAAATGTAAAAGAAACTCCAGATCTAATGACATATATCGCACGTTATAGATCGCATTAATAATATTTTCTACTATTCTATACTTACTAATAATATTTCGAAATATCACGTAACATCTCTGATTTTTGTAAAATACCCGCCCAAGACGGGCATGTCTGCTGGTTCGTAAATAAATTTAATTCTTATTTATAATTGCTTCCAAGAATAAGGTAAATTGTAATTTTTTTTTTATTTCAAACATTTCATAATGTTGACTTTTCTTCTAATCGATTTTTAACTGCTCTCCCATTAATAACCGGTTTCTTTTCAATTATTTCCACACCATTTCATAAATTGGCAAGACTTTTCCATCTCGCTAAAAAGTTATTGAAATTGAATTAAAAGTTCGTAATGAATAATTTTTTTTTTTTGCATTATTTAATTTTTATTTGAAATAGTTTCAATTGTGAATACTTTATGAGTTTTGTTTATAAAACATGTAGAACAGAGGCGGGCAATTATTTTAGCTGGAGGGTCCCATTATAAGAGCAGAGAGGTCAGTATTGATACCATCCGTTAATAAACATGAAATTTAATCTTTGAAAAATCAAATAAAAGTATTAAATTTAATAAAAAAAAAATCGCAAAAAATAAAGTTTTATTCTGAAAAAAGAATAAATCTAATATTCATTAATTTGCAATCTGTTATAGTGTCGTATTTACTCATATTGGAGGATTTCAATCTTCACACAAGAAAAATTTAATATGAAAACTAACAACACGTTTCGAACACCTAGTGTTCTTCTTCAGGTTTATTTTTTTAAAAAATATCCAATGATTCAACAGGTTATAACCAGCACCATAGTATGCAGAAATGTTTGTTGGTTGATAAGACATTGATCCAAGTTTAATCATGTTGTGTAAGCAGGAGGAGGTGGGGGGGGGGGGGGGTTGATATATTACGCTGAACTTAATCTACAGAATACATTTACTATATAAATACAGTCATAAAAATAGATGATTGACACCTTAATAAGCAGGATTAGACGTAATGGATGTGTTCACAAAACTTAAGAGCGCTCATGAAATGACAGTCTGAATCCCTCTAAGATCAATGAGTGTCTAGCTGATTTCTCCCAGCGCTACAGTGTTGCCACTCGTTGAAAATACAAAAAAATTGTCCTATATCAATTAAAGAGAAAATATTTCGTTTTTAACTAATTAATATAATTAGTTAATTATATTAACTAATATAGGTGTTCACATACTCGTAGGTGTTCACCGAGTTAAGCAAAGTATTACGAACTCGTACTGTTCTTCTTCAGGTTTACATCTATGTATATACTACAATATTTTTTTTTTGTTCTTTAAACCGATCTACTTGCGGGTGATAACGTCAGCTGTTTACCAGCTTTTTGTTTGATCCGTGATTCTACATTGGGAGTCTTGAATTTTGCCTAACTCAAATGCATTTCGAGTAGGAATCTTTAACGAGTACCTGACATCGTACAGGCTCGGGAACGACGGTATAGAGTCCTCTCCGAGGGAAGACGTACTCAGATGTATTCACCTCCCGCTCGAATAAATCGAGGTACAGATGGGGATTGAACCCGGGACTACCAGCCCAGAGGCGAGTACGTTAACCACTGAGCTATCCCAGCAATCTTCAGCCACTTGAAAATTGTAAATAAAAGTTCAATTTTACCTCTACCCTACGACATCTTGAGTACTTCAATAAACATTAATGTTTGTCTTTATCCAGTTAGGATGCAACTTTTTTTTAAATTAATGATTTATATATTTGTTTTTAAAGTTATTAATGTAAACATATAAAGTCCTATGTCAGGAAGAAGTACTACATTTGTTTGATTTTTTCAAATAAATTCAAGAAATATTTAACTTTTTCTAATACGGGTCTTTAGCTTATTGGGGTAGCATGGCTTACTTACTTCATCCATAGAAACTTCTCCTTTAGAGTTGTCCAGGTTATTATATATATATATCTAAAAATTTTATGCCAATTTCATGCTTGGTTACGTTTTTAGAGAGTTTTTCTAATGTCTTTCACGCTCTTCTGAGTTGCTTCTAATTGGCATAAAATTTATAGAAACATGTTTGCAATGAAGGATTGCTACCAACCTTCACTTATCTATACATATATAATATATGTATATAGCACACAGTGTCTATCTATGTATTTATACATTATATATATATATATATATATATATATATATATAAAGATTTCACATAAACACGAGAAATAACAATCAATGATCAAACCACAATAAGAAATGGGAAAACAATACTAAGATCTTTCAACCGTAACAAGCGGTCTTCTTTCGTGACAAACACACTTACAAACTCTAATTCAGGAGAACAGAGAAAGGGAGACCAAGCACGTTGTAGACAAAACGGCAAGAAATCAACCCGGCAACATCACAATATGAAATGACAAGACAAGACTAAGATCATTTAACCGTAACAAGCAGTCTTCGTCATAGTCAAAACCCGTCATAGTCAGTTAGTTTTTGACTCTGACGAAGTCCGCTTGTTGTGGTTGATAGATCTTGGTCTCTTGTTTAAAAATTTCATATTGTCGTTTGATCATTGATTGTTATTTCACATGTTTATGTGAAATTTTTTTATATATATGTATATAGATACATATATAAATAGAGAGAGAGAGATATTAAATGTTGTTTGTTGAGAAGTCTACTTACGTACTAAATAGTAAAATGTGTGTTCTTGTAAAAAAATTATTCTTACAAAGATTAAGACAAGAAAAATATGAGACTTTTCTTTTAAAGAAAAATGCCTAAAAACAAAAAGCTGATAATAAACAAAAGAGGAAACATGTTCCCCAACATAGAAAAAAAAATTGACGCATTGAAACACTGAAGTGTTTCTGTTGGAAACATATTTGTTTACGTCATTGTGGTTGTTATTAACAATGGGTCAAATGTAGAACTATTGTTGATTGTGGCATTGTTATATGAGGAGAATGGAAAAGACTGACCCCATGTTTAGCAAACATAACAGAGAAATAATTCAAATCAGTTGCTAGATTATTAATGTACCCCTCTGTGGTATTGTCTTATATTCATTTGATAATATAATATAGTCATGTATATTTTCATAAATAAAATACATAAAATAAATAAAAAATAACCAAAAAAACACTCGAGTCTCATATCAAAAGATCAAATACTATAATATACTTCCAGTTTAGATAATAAATTAATCAATACATATATAAATATTATCAACATTTGGAAAAACTTATAAATGATAAAAAAAAGATTATTGTTTAGTTTTTTAATTTAATAAATCTGTGTAATAAAGTACAGAGAAACATACAATAAATACGACTTCGTATTAATGTTTACAAATTTATCGATTCAAGTTTATTTAGAAATCTAAACTATCTCCTATAGTATCATAATATTATATAATATATAATATATTATATAATATATATATGATAGTATTTTTCGATAAAAATAAGATCCGATATGGACAAATACAGTTAAATGTACATAAAGAAACATAGAGAAATTAAAAACACACACTTACAGTCTCTAATTTTCGGTTGAACTGTCTTCAGGAGAGATAAGAGAGGGAAACCAAGCGCACTAGTACACAGACGGTTGGAGACCAACAGTGTTGTCACAGTGTTGGTCTCCAACCGTCGCTTCACAAGTGTACTTGGTGTCCCTATCTTATCTCTCCTGAAGAAAGTTCAACCAAAAATTAGAGACTGTAAGTGTGTGTTTCTAATTGCTCTCTTTCTTTATGTACATTGAACTGTATTTGTCCATATCGGATCATATTTTCATCGAAAAATTATATATTTATATTTATATATAAACATTAAATAGTTTGTCGACTCTCTTTTATATCTACTTTCTCTTTTATAAAGGATAGTTTAATTTATCAAGTGAATGTTTGGGTATGTATTGGAGTCTTGGAAGACATTAGGCTATTTACATGTAATTAACGATCCATCTTACGATATACACCTGTTACGAAACCGCTTCCGGAATGAATTAATTTCATATGAAAAAGTTTTAACTATACATAGGTTAGGTTAGGTTACAGTGGCCGTCCTGAGAGAGAACACACATAGGCCGCAAGCCGGCCCCTTGTGATACCACAAAAGGAATTGGGGCTATTCTCCCCCGTCACTGGTCCACTCGAACCATCTTGAGAGAACAATAAATCTAGACAGATCGCTGATACCAGTGGATGCTAAGTTCTCAAGATTGTCAAAGAAATATTCTCTTAGTGCTTCTTACCTTCTTTGAGCCAAACCAGGGCATTGACAGAGAAAGTGAGAAATTATCTCTTCCTCTTCCTCGTTCTGACATGCCCTGCAAAAATCCCTCGCCTCCAATCCTAATCTGGTGGCGTGTCTACCTACGAGCCAGTGTCCCGTGGAAACAGCGATCGCATTGGCTACATCTCTTCTATTCTTAGAAAGAAGATCGTTCGTTCTTCTAGAATTACAAGAAGGCCATAACTGCTTTGAAATAAGACACGTGTCCTCCTCAGACCACCTTTGTTTGATGCGTTCATCAATTCTTTGTCTGATCCAAAGCTTACATGTAGAAAGTGGGGTCCCTATATTGTATAGGATATCCTTTAACTATATTTATAATATAAATATGGAGATAGTCCATGGTTTGAAGATACCTGATGCAATGTTGAATTGGTGCTCGACTGTAAAGGTTCGAAGTTGAGATATATTAGGGCTTGACTGAAGTTCATCCAGAGTGAGTCTCTTTGCGGCTTCTCTTAGCTTCCGGGATACATCTTCGTTTATGTGACCTCTAAACAGAATACAAAACAAAACCTATTAAATACCATTAATAAAAATTAATATATATATATATATAATATATATATATATATATATATATATATATAACTTTAAATTACACAAAGCACGACACAGAAAAGAGAATACAAAGAAAACATACAGAATTCAATATTTCGAACTGTTGTTCGTCATCAGGAGAGTAGACTAGTAGAGAGGACGAAGTGAGAGAGATCTCCCCACGTCGAAGAACGGAGCGCGAATGAAGAAATAAAGAGTCAACCGAAGAGAGCAGCACTAGCGTAAAAAAGGAGCTAGGCACTAAACTAATATATATATATATATTATATATATATATATATATATATATTTAAAGTTACAGCTAGAGAACACAAGAAAAAAAGGACTAACACTCACGAATCTCGATAATTTCGGCGTTTTGCCGTCTTCAGGAGAGAAGAAAGAAAGAAAATAAAAGGAGAAAGAATGAAGGAACGGAGACGTAAATGCGTCCACTGGCCGATGTAAACAACACCACAGTATATACGTATATATATATATATATATAATGGGAAAACAAGACTAAGATCTTTCAACCGTAAAAGCGGTCTTCGTCAGGGTCTAAAACCCAACTGATATATATATATATATATATATAGTTCAATATAGAAAAAGAAACATAGAGAAATCAAAAGAACACACTTACAGTCTCTGATTTTCGGTTTGAACCGTCTTCAGGAGAGATAAGAGAGGGAAACCAAGCACACTGGTTCAGAGACGGTTGGAGACCCTGAACCAGTGCACTTGGTTTCCCTCTCTTATCTCTCCTGAAGAAGGTTCAAACCAAAAATTAGAAACTGTAAGTGTGTTCTTTTAATTTCTCTATGTTTCTTTTTCTATATTGAACTATATTTGTCCGTTTTGGATCGTATTTCCAACGAAAAAGTATATATAGATATATATATATATATATATATATATATTAGAAAAATCACAATTAAACACGTGATGCAATCACTGAAGTCTAAACCACAAGAAAAAAAAAGGAAAAGAGAAGAAATAAATGCTCTGAGGCCTTTCACTTTATGTCATGAGACAAATTCAGTTATTAAGTTAAATTTCCTGTTGTCTTCTTTTTTCTGACTTTGTTTTCTCTCTGATGACATAAAGTGAAAGGACTCACAGGAATTGTTTTTCGTTTATGAAGAGACTCAGTAGAAAAGTTGTGAAATTAAAAATAGGCATTAAATTTAACAAGACATGCATAAACGAACGTCTGCTTCCTAAATATACGAATATATATATATATATATATACAATTAAAAGAAACGGTCCAGCGGACTTTTTTACAATAAAATAAAAAACGAAGGAAACACACAGAAAGACACAGACATAACTCACAACGATATTTCGACAATCGTCGTCATCAGGAGGTGCGAAGAGCGAAGAGTCCCGCAGGAAGACAGGGCGGTACTGAACTCGAAAACCGCAGCCAGTACCCCACCACTTACCACCAAGCGGGGGAAGGGAGGGAAGGAAATGAAGAGCCAAATTAAGACGTAAAAGGAACGAGTAAAAATTATAACTATAAAAAATTATAAAAAAGTGGATAAATCAAATAAAAATTAATTAAAATAATAAATAAAAAGTAAAATAAAAAATAATAAATAAATAAATAAAAAATAATAAATAAATAAATACATCATAAATAAATTATCGGTTGAGGTTGAGTCCGGGGGAAGAGCGAGCATCAAGTAAGCATATGTATGCCTCCTCTGAAGCTCTTAGGGTAACTTTATTGTTGGATTCGGGGATCTGTTTCAGGATCTGAACCCTGAAACAGTCATTGAAACTGAGTCCATGCGAGTTCGCATGGATGGCTACAGGATAGTTACTGCGTTGACCGACTGAAGCCCTATGACCATTCATACGAAGGCTCAACTTATTGCACTCAGTGTGACTCCTTTTACGTTGGCTTAACTTCTAATAAGTTGAGCCTTCGTATGAATGGTCATAGGGCTTCAGTCGGTCAACGCAGTAACTATCCTGTAGCCATCCATGCGAACTCGCATGGACTCAGTTTCAATGACTGTTTCAGGGTTCAGATCCTGAAACAGATCCCCGAATCCAACAATAAAGTTACCCTAA
Source organism: Hermatobates lingyangjiaoensis (assembly GCA_026182355.1). Classification (NCBI taxonomy): domain Eukaryota; kingdom Metazoa; phylum Arthropoda; class Insecta; order Hemiptera; family Hermatobatidae; genus Hermatobates; species Hermatobates lingyangjiaoensis. The sequence goes on from JAPFBL010000583.1 coordinate 184,728, forward strand.
GAGCTTCAGAGGAGGCATACATATGCTTACTTGATGCTCGCTCTTCCCCCGGACTCAACCTCAACCGATAATTTATTTATGATTTATTTATTTATTTATTATTTTTTATTTATTTATTTATTATTTTTTATTTTACTTTTTATTTATTATTTTTATTAATTTTAATTTGATTTATCTACTTTTTTATAATTTTTTATAGTTATAATTTTTACTCGTTCCTTTTACGTCTTAATTTGGCTCTTCATTTCCTTCCCTCCCTTCCCCCGCTTGGTGGTAAGTGGTGGGGTACTGGCTGCGGTTTCCGAGTTCAGTACCGCCCTGTCTTCCTGCGGGACTCTTCGCTCTTCGCACCTCCTGATGACGACGATTGTCGAAAAATCGTTGTGAGTTATGTCTGTGTCTTTCTGTGTGTTTCCTTCGTTTTTTATTTTATTGTATATATATATATGAAAACAAACCAATATGAAAAAAAGCCTTTTTTTCCCAGCTGTTTAGTTACCTTCCTTGTACATACCTTTTATGTTACCTTCTAGTTCTTACCTTGTTTGCTCTCTGATGACATAAATTGAAAGGCCTCAGAGCATTTTTTCTATCTGTTTTCTTTTTTTCCTTGTGGTTTGTTTTCATTGATTGTATCACGTGTTTATTGTGATTCATCTGCATATATATATATATATATATATATATATATATATATTGTTAAATAACGCCCCATATTTGGCTTGTATCTGTTTCTTACACAATTTCTCCAGTTTCCGTAATTCCTTCCTGGTGTCTTCATTAAAACTATAAAGCTTATCACCAATATTGCTAGTCGACATGTTTCGAATGTACCACATTCATCATCAGGACAATAATGAGAATAATAGTATGATTGTTAGTTTATATATATAGAGGTGGATTACTATTGGAATGTTCATAGGAGATCGCGCTGGATCACGGGGCATTATGGGGGGATTAAGGCAGGGTTGTTGGACTCACCTACTACCTAGCTAATCTGGTTTGGCCTGTTGGAAAATAGTTTTAAAGTTCGACAAGAATTATTAAGTTGGATATTTATGGCTGGCTGCTTTTCTTGAATTATTAATGCTTCTAATATTTGTTATTTAAAATGGTTTCTCTTTTTAGCGATAATTTTCGTGGAATTGAACATCATTTCTCTTGTGAGTTTCGTGGACTGATGTTGTATGGGATTTTGGCGTAATTCTTCTTGACAATGAAGTCGTGGTCACTCCTATATATGAGCTTTTACGGGCCTCGCAGCTCCCGATATTACATTAATACTCATATACAAGATTTGTTTCTTTTGATTCTTTTACGCTAGGACTATTTTTCATTATTAAACTGCCTGTTGATATTTATTATTTATTTATTGTAGATTGATTATTTATTGTAGATACGTGGATGATTGCTTTGTTGTCGCAAAAGATTATTCTCATTATTGTCCTGATGATGAATGTGGTATATTCGAAACATGTCGACTAGCAATATTGGTGATAAGCTTTATAGTTTTAATGAAGAGACGAGGAAGGAATTCCGGAAACTGGAGAAATTGTGTAAGAAACAGATACAAGCCAAATATAGGGCGTTATTCAACAATATATGTTTAAATGAAGGACTGTTTCCAACTTTTACAAATATATATATATATAAAACCAATTAAATGAAACTATTCCAGGAACTAAATAAACTATATTGACAAATATAACACACAGAAATGAAACAGAAAGTCACTACTATATTTCAATAACCTCGTCATCAGGAAGATAGAAACTAGTCGCTTCGCAGGCAGACAACGATGAAAGACCACCGGCCAGTCGTTATCTGCCTGCGGAGCAATTCGTTTCTATCTTCCTGAATATGAGGCCATCGAAATATACCTAGTAGTGACTTTCTATTTCATTTCTGTGTGTTTTTTTTGTCAATATATATATTATAGTAGGTGTATTATACATACAATCTTATGTATATTTGGTAATATTCTAAGTTCAAAGTCAAACTCTTTTTGCCGATGTTTCGGTTTTATTTCATTTATACAAATTTGATTAAAGCTAATGCCTAATTGGAGTTTTCCACTTTTTCTTATTAGTTTTTCTATTCTTCTTATACTTCCATGGGTTTGAAACTAAATACACAAGTTCACAGAAATTTTTATTTTTATATACCGACATGTTTCGGTCGTCATTGACTATTTTAAGGGTTATTAGATCTATAAAGTTTCAAAACATACCTAAAATTATTAAGAATTCTAAAAGTAAATAAAAATTAAAGTAAAATAAACTATACAAGTCAACACAGCACGTGTTCACAAAATGGAAGGTTATCGAATGTAATGTCAATTACCTTATTGCTTACTTATTTGTGAAAAACGTGCTGTGTTGACTTCTATAGTTTATTTTACTTTAATTTTTATTTACTTTTAGAATTCTTAATAATTTTAGGTATGTTTTGAAACTTTATAGATCTAATAACCCTTAAAATAGTCAATGACGACCGAAACATGTCGGTATATAAAAATAAAAATTTCTGTGAACTTGTGTATTTAGTTTCAAACCCATGGAAGTCAGGTATGAGAAGACTAGAAAAACTAATAACAAAAAGTGTGAAACTCCAATTAGGCATTAGCTTTAATAAAAGTAGTATAGTATCAGTATATATAGTATATATTATATATAGTATTGTTATACTATATAGTAGTATAGAGCAGAGCTTCTTAAACTTTTTTATATTGCGACCCCCTTCAAGCTTAGGAAATTTTAAACGACCCCCTCCTCCATATAATGAAATATATATTAACCGTAGATGTAGATGTAATATCGCACTATTTTACAATGTAAATAAAATAAGGATTAAAGAATACGTACCCATTCATTTCACATATATATAATTATATCAGTATCAGTATCAGTATCAAAGCATCAGATCTTTGCGACCCCCTTTCAGTAGTCTCGCGACCCCCCTGGGGGTCGCGACCCACAGTTTAAGAAGCCCTGGTATAGAGTATAGTATTGGTAAGTATAGTTAACATGAGTATCTAGTAATCTGTAAAAACATATTCGAGAGTTTTGACCAGTCAACATTGTTAGTTCGTTTAAATAACATAAATTTCATTTTTTCTATTCATTCGAAAGTAAATTATTACTTCCGCCTATGAAAAAGGTTTAAAATAAAACTTAAACGTCGGCAACTACAGTTTGATTTTTGAACTTCGAAAAATTTACCAAATCCTGACTATATAATACACCTGTTTTATCAAACGGTTGATATATTATGGAATTTATATATATTATAGAAAATATGTACAATAAACATCGTTGATCCTTCTCTACCGGTTTTGAAAATTCGTACATTATCAAGAGAAAAAAATTATTCTAATATAATTAAAAAAAAAATAAAATTATGTTAAAATCCGTCAAAAATATATCATAATTAATTTTAGTAGATTGTGGTAATGACAAAAAAATATAAATTAAAAATGCTTATAGAACAAAACATAAAACTAATAACAAGAGAAAATAAAAAAAGAACTTGTTATTATATTAAGTTGATAAAGAAAACTAAAAAAATAAGAAGTTACTAAAGGCTAAGTAATATACTATAGTTTACTTTTTAGAGGAAACAACTTGGGGAAGGATCACTCAATGTTTTTTGCTTAGTCAAGAGAAATTTTTCAAACCTTGTTAAAAAACTCTTTTGATCTTATTTTTGTAAGAAACAATATACCTTTTTTTCTGGAAGTTAAGAAAACTTTTATACCGTGACCTTGTTGCTATATGACACTTAGAAAAAGAAGCCAATTATTAATACCTGTAGTTAGGTACTAACAATAATATATTTCAATTACAAATATTATTATTAGTTAATTAAGATTTTTATTAATGTTATTATAGAAAATATATTATAGATTAATGAAATCAATCCAGTGATTAATGATATAAAATCCATTCTTATATTATCAATAAGTAGGAAATTTGGGCACATACAAAAACAACATTACCCTATTCTCAAGAGTAATGAATTAGCACTTGATTTTAACATTACTTAAGTGACATTGCTATTTTTTTTTATATTGAAATGGAAGGTGTGCCCAAGAATTTTCCTTAATTCATGAAAGCGCCCTGTTGTAAGAAAGATTGAGAAACCGTACTCTAAGGGTAGTTGTAATGCAATAATAAATATAAAAAAATCTTTCTGGTTTTTAAATATTTACAGCGTCAAAAAAACAAGACCATTGTACAGTTAGGTAAATACAATGATCAAATCACAATATGAAATGAGAACAAAAATACTACTACCGTCTTTTTCCGAAAATAAGACATCCCTCAAAAATAAGTCCTAGCGTGATTTTCGGGATGTTTAGGACTGTAAGCCATCACCTGAAAATAGGCCCTAGTTAAGATAATGTGAAAAAAATAATTCGTTAAAAAATTGCTGTTGAATGTAGTAGGTATATCTAACTGTCGTAATATTTTAGAGAATTCTTTGGAACAAAATATTTCAAGAAATTCCTTGTTTACCTCTAAAGTTCGTTTCAAGGAGGCTACTTAGACAAGAAGTATTAATTTAACCACAGCTATATTGCAAGACATGAGAGATTCAGACCAATGATTCTACAGGGAATAGATTTGGAGGAATACAAAATTTTGATAATTTATGACGATGTTCCAGATGATGACATGACTGTAATCGAACAAATTTAAATTTCTGTATAAAAATAAATATTCAACAAAAATATGTAAATCTACTTAATGTACTTGAAGCCCTCCCCCAAGAATAAGCCCTAGCACGGATTTTGACCTAAAAATAAAGTAAGACATTGTCTTGTTTTCGGAAAAAGACGATAAGATCTTTCAAACACAACAAGCGGTCTTCATCAGAGTCAAAACCCAATTACCTGAGTTGGGTTTTCGAGTCTAATAAAGACCGCTTGTTGTGGTTGAGAGATCTTGGTCTTTCTTTTTCTCTTTTCATATTGTGGTTTGATCATTGATTGCTATTTCACGTGTTTATTATGAAATCTTGTTATCGATTAGGTCAGGTATGGGCAACCTGCGGCCCGCGGGCCACATGCAGCCACTCACGTGTTTTTGTGTGGCGCTCGGGGATTATGTGGAATTCTATCTTAATATTAACAAATTCTTTTGCTTTTTGCTTATCAACAAAAGCTCACCGAGACTTTGGAAGAAAATGAATTGACTGGAGGGAGGGGGAGGGAGGGAGGGAGGGAGAGAGAGAGAGAGAGAGAGAGGAGAGAGAGAGAGAGAGAGCTCAACAGTAACAAATGCTTTAGCCTTTTTATATATATGACGCTGCGAATCTTTCGGGCGCTGCGTTGTTATAATAGCATCGCTGTCATTATAAAATAATGAGGAATCAATAATAATTTTCATTATAAGGATAATAAGATAATTATTGAAATGTTAATATAGCACACAGTGTCTATTTATGTATTTATACATTATATATATATATTGGTATATATTGGCAGCGGATCTTCTCTCAAGCATACCATATTTTCTTGAAAATGATCGCAGTTACTGAATTCAAATTTACACAATTGAATAAAAAAAAAGTTGTTATATTGTTTAATTGTTTAGTATCAAAATTTAAAGAAATTTGAAATAGTTAATATATGTGAGAAGAATACATTTTTTTGGAACTGTAAAAGTAATAGCAAATCAACTATACATTTTGTGATGTTTTGATGATTGCATCATGATGATTGTGTGATGATGATTGATGATGGTATAACGTAAGTGTTGTTACCAGTCTGCATACTCCACTCTTTAACAAAATTTAATGTCAGACATACAGTTTTTAATGTGTTTCAGGACCCTATGTTGTTGAGTAATATTGAACAGTTACGCCCCTGACTATACATACGTCTGCTAACGGCTACTTCTTTCCCACTCACCCCACCTCTTACCCCTCCATCCATGCCTTCAGTTGTGAATGGAACTTAGACCTAATAGTATTTGTAATTTTCTTTGTTTAGTTTATTTATTTAATCGATGTTTATTTATGTATTAAACCTGATAATGACATATGACTGTTGAAAGCTTGTTTATTAGTGTAAGGTGAATATACATTTAGATCATGTTATTAAATTTCTTTCGTTCATTGGACCTATTTACTTGGAAATATCATTGGCGAACCTGATTTACAGTTTACCTACTACAATAAGAAAAATTGCCAGGAATAATTGGTTAACAAAAAGGTCGTGAATGCAGAAACTGCGTTCATTTCCAATTATATATATAAATATATATATATATATATATATATATATGAGTTAGTTATGAGTTAGCTTCAGCTACTCAAAGGGACTACTTCTACCCGATGACGACGACTGTCGAAATATCGTTGTGAGTCTTTTGTGTGTATCTTTATTTGTTTTTTCTCTTTCATGTGTTAATTATATATATATATATATATATATATATATATATATATATATATATATAATCTGTATGTACTCGTATCCAAATATCACAGAAATTACCATTCGATCCGCGGTCACTTGATGATGAAATAATGCGGCCCTTCGGTTCACAAAAAGTTGCCCATGCCTGGTTTAAACAATAAAACAATCCCAAAAAGGTGATTTTAATTGATATAAATGATTACAAATTACTTTAATTAACTAATCAGAGCCAATTTAATAAAGCAAATAGTTTTTTTTTTCATTTAAAAAGTTTGTTTAAGCAATAAGTTATCTCATTTAGTAAATGACTTGCGGGGTGGGGGAGGGGGGGTTATCGATTACTTGGTTAAGACTAAGAAGTTTAATCCGACTCAAGAGTTTGAAAATTAATTACGATATTTTCTACACAAGTTGATAAAATGAATAGAGAAAACCAATTTGAAAAGTAGCTTCGAGATTCTAGCTATATCAGAGACAAGCTCCATTAAAAAGCCCGTAATGGAATCATTTAAATTAGGAAGGGAATTGCTCTCTTGTGATGCTTAAAAGAAGCAAAATTGAGGTTTGATTTTACTATTTCACTTCAGCCGAGATGGTGTTTGAAATACAACTACTCCAATCAGTCGCTAAACGAGTTTAATTCTGTTCTGTTTATTGAATTTGACTCAAAAGAAAATTGATAAATATATTCACTTAATCAACGGAAAGACGATCCAAACTGGACACAATATGATTCTCTTCTTCGATATTCAACTCATATATATATGAACAAATTTACCACAATGAAACAATTTTGGAAACTATGGTCTAAGGCCTTTCGTCAAACATCGTAAGAGAGCAACTGAACTAAAAAATAATTATTTTTTAATAATTATTAAAAAATTATTATTGCTTAGTTCACTTGCTCTCTGACGATGTGTTGACGAAAGGACTTAGAGCATTGTTTCCAAAATTGTTTCATTGTTGTAAATTAGTCCATCTATTATATCAAGTGTTATTTTGATTATTATTCATACATATATATATATATATAAACTAGAATTTAAAAAGAACACATAGAAAGGAAATCACTGAACTCACTACTATATTTCGATGTCCTCGTCTTCAGGAAAAGAAGTAAATCGCTCCAAAGGCTGATAACGACTCATATATATATATATTCGTGTATACTGGCAGCAAGTCTTCTTTTAAACAAGTGTTGTTAAAAAGCACAGCGGCTTCAGCATTAATAATCTTTTTAGAAAGATGTTCTATTTGCCTTATTATTTTCTTATAATTCACTGGTAGCTCAAAAATTAATCTACCTAATTCCATGACAAGCATAGGAAAACAATCTTCAAGAGACCTAATGAAACAAACTATATTTAACACTACACTAACACAAACTAGGTTAAAGAACTAAATGGAAACAAGCTTTCCATTTATTATTATTATTTATTATTATAATTATTATTACTATAATTATTATTATTTATTATTATTAAACTATTGATTATTATTCATATATATATATATATAAATAATAATCAAAATAACACTTGATATAATAGATGGATTAATTTACCACAATGAAAACAATTTTTGAAACAATGCTCTGAGGCCTTTCGTTAACACATCGTCAGAGAGCAAGTGAACACGCTGCACGTCAGCGCTTACTACCCAACTCAGTTGGGTTTTGACTCTGACGAAGACCGCTTGTTACGGTGGAAAGATCTTAGTCTTGCTTTCCCATTTTCTTATTGTGGTTTGATGATTGAGATATATATATATATATATATATATATATATATATACACGAGTTCAAAATTCAAGAACCTAGTCTTGATAAACTATTGTTTTCTTTCTATTCCACGGTCGATACTTTCATCTATAGTTATATATACCATATATATATACACCGAAGGAACCAGAGTCCTCCAACTGCAAAGTGACTCTAACCGCCTGAAAATCCTGGAAGCTCTCTACGTTAGGTCTAAGAAGCCTTCCCTTAACTGCCAGATGGTAGACATGTTCGTCATTCCCAGCATGAGGAGTATGGTAGTAAGCGGTGACGTGCAGCGGGATGCCGGACTGAGTGTAACGCCACATAGCGCTGATGCTAATAGTGGCTTGGTTGATCTGGTGACTCGGGCTGGGGGATCGGAAGGTGGGGTGAGGGCGGGCGCTCGGCCTGCAGTCGGTATTCCCGAGGCTGCATACATTTTCTTGTCCTTTAATAATCTTTTATCCTTCATTTACTTTAATATTTTTAATCTATTTATAACCTATTAGTCCAGTTATACTGTTGACCTTTCAACTCTTTTATTCTAACCGCTTGTTTCTTGCTCTTTATTGACCTTTAACCTTCTCTTTATATTAAACTGTACTAATCCTTTCAATCTATTAATAGCAATGACTAAGTATGAGTCATCGATTTAAATTTAACATGTGACTTGGCCAACTCCTTTTCCAGTTGAACCCTGTTAGCAGGAGGTTAGTTCGTAGGATCGAATCTCTCAGTCTTAAGATCGTGAATGCCGAGACTGCGGTTAATTTTAATGATACCTGTTTAAAAGAGGATCTACTACCTATTTATACCAATATATATATATATATATATATTATATACGAGTTCAAAATTCAAGAAGAGTAACACACAGAGTAAGGAAACACACTTACAGACTCAAATTTTTGGGTAATCCGTCTTCAGGAGAAAAGAGAAAGGGAGACCAATCACGTTTTAGACGCAACGGCAAGTATATATATAACAAGTGTTCATTCAAACTAGACAGTTGTTGAAATCCACAGACTATTTTTTTTGTAACATAATTTGTAATGTAATGCTTAGTTTTTCTGTTTCAAAATGTTATACTTCTGCCTATTAAAAATGTATTACATAAAAACCGAAACGTTGGCAATGATAGTTTAATTTGAACCTGAAGAACTGACCGAGTCCTGATAAAGTTTTTTTTTGTTTCTACTCCACGGTCGATACTTTTATCTATAGTTATATGTATATAAAGTGTCATGTGTTCATTCAAACTAGACAGTTGTTGTTGAAATTCACAGACTATTTATTATTCACGTCTGACGACGTGAAAACGAAAGGCCTCAGAGCGATTATCTTCAATCATTTGTGGTGAAATACCAGAATATTTATATCACGTGTTATTGCGACAATTTTGTATATATATATATATATAATATATATATATATATATATACAGGACTCACCATCCTGCCTCCATGTATTTTTCCTCTCCTGTTGACGACTATTGTCGAAATATAGAAGTGCATAATGTTTTTATCCCTGACAATAAATAACTGTGCCAATTATTGCCATTGGTATGATGCTATATTCTTTTTTTTTTTGTTAAAATATTAAATAAAACACCAAAAACCTTGTTAGGTTTTATAAAGATTTATTCCGTTTGAATAATTATTAACCGTTATTTTTTTTTTATTCACTCAAAAGTGTAGAAGTGGAAAGAAAAAATTCAAATGATTTACTCAAATCTCCCATTCATTAGTATCCATCTAAACATTAAATGACAAAAATCCTCTTATTGTTACCTGTTTCAACTTGCAAATTATACTATGCAAAATTGAAAGCTAACCGCTTTTAATTGCATTACTTTGCATCAATATTGTTCTCTTTCTTTTTTTTTTTTCATTTTCGATAGGAGTTAAAATGTTGAAGACATTATTCATTTGAGTTTAAAATCAATAAAATATCTTTTATTTTAAGACTTCTTAAAAAAAGTCTTTATGTCTTTGTTAAAATATTCAAAAAAAAAATTGAACAAAATATTACAAATTATTTCGTCTGTTCTTTTATAATCCATTTTGAAGAAGACTATTGCATATTTTTATATCACCATTTTATTAACTTCAAAATTTTACGGAAAGATTTATTGACAATATGGCATTTTATATATATATATATATATATATATATATATATATATATATATATATAATTAAAGTTACAGCTAGAGAACACAAGAAAAAGGACTAACACTCACGAATCTCGATAATTTTGGCGTCTTGCCGTCTTCAGGAAGAAGAAAAAAAGAAAATAAAAAGGAGAAAGAATGAAGGAACGGAGACGTAAATGCGTCCACTGGCTGATGTAAACAACATCTATATATATATATATCCACTTAAAATTCAAAAAAACGATCCAAACTGGACGCAAATCAGTTCACAAACGAAGAAAAGCAACACACAGAGAAAGAGACACACTTACAAACTCAAATTTTCGGATCATCCGTCTTCAGGAGAACAGAGAGAAAGGGCGACCAAGCACGCCCTTTTACGCATTTACGACTTTTTTGCTCGTTTTTTCTAGTTTTCTTACTAGTTTTTTCTGGTAGGGAGTGATTTCACTCCCTACCAGAAAAAACTAGTAAGAAAACTAGAAAAAACGAGCAAAAAAGTCGTAAATGCGGAAGCTGCCGTCTACTTTAATAAAATATGTTTACAAGATAATCTGCTGCCAATATACACTAATATAGATATATATATATATATATATATATATATATATATATATAGATAGATCTTGATATTTACTTGATAGATTCAAGTAACTCACCACAAAAGATAAGGAGGTAATCGCTCTGAGGCCTTTCGTCTAACACGTCGTCAGAGAGCAAGTGAATGGATAAAATAAAAACAGGTTCATTCACTTGCTCTGACGATGTATATATATATATATATATATATATATTATATATATAAAGATTTCACATAAACACATGAAATAACAATCAATGATCAAACCACAATAAGAAAATGGGAAAAGAAGACTAAGATCTTTCAACCGTAACAAGCGGTCTTCGTCAGAGTCAAAAACCCAACTGACGTTTTTGACTCTGACGTTTTTGACTTGTCAGTTGGGTTTTTGACTCTGACGAAGACCGCTTGTTACGGTTAAAAGATCTTAGTCTTGTTTTCCCATTTTTTATTGTGGTTTGATCATTGATATATATATATATATATATATATATATGGTCAGTTGTTCAATGGAATATATATATAAAGATTTCACATAAAAACATGAAATAACAGTCAATGATCAAACTACAATAAGAAATGGGAAAACAAGTCTTGTATATATGCTGCTCAAGTATATATATATATATATGCTGCTACCTAGCAATATTTTATTTTAAACACTTCTGAAAATTATAACTATAACGTTCGAAAGAAGCGATTAACACTAAGAAAATCTCGAGAAGAAAAAATGTAATTTTATTTATTGTGGTCATTGAAAATATGTTTATTGATAAAAAAAAAAGAAAAAAAAGAAAAATTTAATTTTGGTTACATTTGTTATAAAGATAAGAGTGGGAATAGAAATCATGCTAAGCACAGGTTAATGAGATTTAAATGAACATTAGTTTTGGGGAGGGAATATGGCGGAGGTCGAGATATGAAATCTAAACGGCCCACCCACTTAAATCAGGGTCTATTTAAATGAAAACAAGCCATAGAACCACAATCTGCTCTTGACTACCCAAACGGCTGAATCACTCCCATTCCATATACACCACTCTAAAAACCTATTATAGCTGGCTAAATTAAAACAATTAAACATGTTAATCGCTAAGTAAACAACGTAATTATTTAATAACTTAAACCTCTTTTCTTTAACAGAATTAAAACATATATGGCCTTCATAAGAACAATATTATTTCTGAAGCTGGTATAATTATACTATAATGGCGCAGAATTCATTCACAGGTCATTTAAAATAAAGAATTCATTTAACTTTTATTAAACAATTTTTTTACCAGTACTAATTTAGCTATATAAAAATAAAATATTCAGGAACATGTATGTTAGCATCCAACAAGAGGCGCTTAAATCAATCGTGTGGGACAGTGCTGAGTAATCTTTGTTCCAATACATATACGAAAGGAGTATATGTGCAGACTATTTAATTAACACTTTTTTTAAACAGTATAGTAGAGTCATCATAGTCCTCGTTAGCCTTGGAAGTACACCCACACACACATATATATCAATGATCAAACCACAATAAGAAATGCGAAAACAAGAACTTATATATCTCATTTACACACACACACACACACACACACACACACACATAATATATATATATAATATATATATATATATATATAAAGCTTTCACATAAACACGTGAAATAACAATCAATGATCAAACCACAATAAGAAATGGGAAAACAAGACTAAGATCTTTCAACCGTAACAAGCGGTCTTCGTCAGAGTCAAAAACCCAACTGAACACTAGATGCAGAAAACATCTGGTGAGGAGTTGAGAAGAGTGGGAGGGAAGAGTGGTATTTTAAAAGGGTGAAAGCACAGGAAAGGACTAATGTCCAGAAAGGGATGTTTGGGGAAACAAAGGAGTACAGTAAGAAAAAGTAAAAAACTATCCGCTAGCTGTCAACCCTCTTTGAAGAGGCTATTGCCCTCGTGACGAAAGTATCAAGTTTGAAGAGACCGTTACTAATGTTTATAATATTAGATCTATTAAATTTAATTAGAGACGATTCAATAATATTTCTTAACAACATTGATTTTTCATAGGTAATAAATTTAGCTCCTGTCCAATCAATATGATGATTTTCATTTTTTATATGCAAGAATAAGGCACTACTGTTTTCCTGTCTACTTACGTTATATTGGTGTTGTTTTACACGTGTTTTTAATGATTTACCGTTTGATCAATATAAATTTTATGGCAATTTTTGCACGGAATTTTATAAATACCAGCGGACTCCAATTCGCTTGGAGAGTTTTTTATTAACATATTACCCACGTTATTACGATTAGAAAACACTATATTAAAATCAAGTTGTTTGGCTAATCTTGGAAGGGGGTCCAATGATTCGTGGTATGGCAAAACTATAGAATTTGATAATAAAAGGGGCTCTTTTGAAGTATTAGAGAAAGTTTTTTTAGCACCCTTCAAAGCTAAATCGATATAAGAAGAGGGGTATTTTAATGAAAGGGCAATTGACCTAATGTTATTAATCTCTTCATTAAGAAATTCAGGAGAGGAAACCCTTAAAGCTCTCAAAAACATATTTCTAAAAACAGAAATTTTAACATTTTTTGGATGCGACGAATAAAAATGAACGTATGCAAGTACATTCGTAGGTTTTCTATATACACTAAAGCGTAACTCATTAGGTAACCTATGGATCAGGACATCTAAGAAGGGCAAATTACCACTTATTTCTTCTTCCATTGTGAATTTGATTGTCGGCACTAATGAATTCAATTTTGTTAGGAAATCAACTTTATTTAAAGATTTGGGACAAATGCAAAGAATATCGTCAACATATCTATATCATTTAACATTTTTGGGCAAAATTGAGCTTAACATTTTACTCTCAAAAAACTCCATATATAAATTATTTAGGAGGGGGGATAAACAGTTACCCATAGCAAGACCAAATTTTTGTATATAATAAATATTTTCAAATTGAAAATGACAATCTACCACACATAACTTAATTAACTCTATTATAGTGGTAGATGGAAGGGGAAGGGAATAATTAATTAATTCCTCCTAGAGTAAGCTCAACAGATCAGTTACAGGTACATTCGTAAAAAGAGACTTCACATCGAAACTGATTAATCTATAATTTTTGTTCATGTTGACGCTTTTTAATTTTTTAATTAAATCCACATTGTTTTTTATATGGCTGCCTGAAATTTTTCCAATTAAGGGGATTAAAATACTTACTAACCATTTCGACAAGCCATATGATGCCGAACCAACCGAACTCACAATTAAACGTATTGGGTAATTATCTTTATGTCTTGTTTTCCCATTTCTTATTGTGGTTTGATCATTATATATATATATATATATATATATATATATATAATATATGGTTGTGTTATCTATCTAATCGTGATTCGGTCAAATTTATTAGGATGTAGGCAATTTTAAAACCGAAGCGTCGGCAATGAGATTTCGATTTTTGAACCTAGAAAATAGACCGAATCCCATTAGATAATATACCTATTCTATCAAACAGTCGATATATTATTGAATCTGTTTTATTTTATATATATATATAATCACTTTCTCTCTCACACATACACCACACGCCTATATAAGTTGTGGTTTTTGTATTAAAAAAATAAATACAACAGTTGGGTTGACTCTGACGAAGACCGCTGTTACGGTTGAAAGATCTTAGTCTTGTTTTCCCATTTTCTTAATAGTGGTTTGATCATTGATTGTTATTTCACGTGTTTATATGAAATCTTTATATATATATATATATATATAGAAATTTGTCACAATAATTAGAGACAAAAATCACATAATTAACTGGAAAGAAGCAAAGGAGTTGGTTTTTATGTCATGTGAAAGAAGAAGAAACATTGTTGAAAGCGCCCTCATAAAAGACTTTTCTAAGAACTTGGTCAACACTAGTCCAGGCCTTTTTAAATTAGATGAATTTCTAATTGAAGGAATTATCAAACAAATCAAGACTATTTCAACAGTTATAGGGAAAAATACTGTCAATGATGCCAATCTTACTCCTTCTTTAAATCAAAATTCATAACCTGCTTACAACTTGTATTCACTTGCTCTCTGACGACGTGAAAACGAAAGGCCTTAGAGCGACTATCTTCTTTAATTTGTGGTGAGTTACCTGAATATATATAATATATATATATATATATATATATATTATATATTACGCGCTCTCTCTCTCTCTCTCTCTCTCTCTCTCTCTCTCTCTCTCTCTCTCACACACACACACACACACACACACACACACTCACAGACACTAAAATACATAAAGACGTGATCATGAAAATATCAAAACTATGCTTATTAAGTACAAGCAAATGTTGAAAACCTCGAAGAATTTAATTTACTCTTCATTTCATCATGTGTTAAAATATATTCTTATATTTTAATATTCTTGTTGTTTTGTTGTAGTGTGTTTTTAAATGCCCAACACATATAAGGCTTTCAAATTTTACTGCTGTTATAGGGGGGTTGGAAATTGTGACTCATTTATTACTTGGCACCCATTTTAGTAAAAGGCAAACCAGCCACATTAGCTGATTTGCATATTCTTTATTTTACATGATCATTAAAGTACCAAAACTAGGGATGATTAAGTACAATGAAATAGCAAAAAACCTTGAATATCGTTCATATAACTATAATGATTATTACACAATAATTCAGAGTAATGCAATCATTGTTATGAATGATTAGATGGTTTTGTTTGTAACGACACTTTAGAAGGCAGTAATTGGTTTGCTCATCGTTTAGTAAACAGTTGGCAATGACGTAGGGCTTCAGTCAAAAGATGTAATGTTGCCCCATTTAGAATGAGATCCGTGGAATGTCGGTGTAGCGTGGGGGGAGTATAATGTTTCCTTTAACTGCCCTACTCAGGGGTTTACTTTCCTTGTTTAACCCATGCATGTTGATTCCTCTCCTCTCAGTTTAATACTGAACATATTAATTCCCTAATATTACTAGCCATCGCATAGTTCTAAAAAAATATAACTCAAAATCAATATTGTATTTTCACGTGTTCACTTAGACATTTGTTTTTAAAATATATATTACTCTAAATAAATATATCATTTTTGGTACATATTATATATATACTATAGTATATACTATATATACTATATAGTATGTACTATCTACTATAGACTATAGTATGTACTAGTACATACTATACTAGTTCTGAGGCGGCTGGAGACCCTCTGAACCAGTGCGCTTCGCTTCTCTATCTTATCCCTCCTGAAGACGGTTCAAACCGAAAATTAAATATTGCAAAAATGGCGTCCTTTTAATTTCTCTATGTTTCTTTTTTTATACTGAACTATATCTGTTACTGAAATAACCAAGCAAATTATTGCCTTACTTGGTTATTTCAGTTCAGTGTCACGTGTTCATTAAGACTACAGTTGTTGTTAAAATCCACATATAATTTTTCTTTCTAAAATTATTTGTAATGTAATACTTAGTTTTTCTGTTTCAAAATTCATACTTCTGTAAGTTTTCTCACTAACCTATAGTCAAAATTTATATTGTAATTTCTTAATTGTAACTAACTGCACTTTTATTTATGTTTGATTTTTGAATGATTGTATTATTTCTTATATTTCCTCTGTTTTTGTAGGTCTATGAAAAAGGTTTTAAATAAAGACCGAAACGTTGGCAATGAGAGTTTAATTTGAACCTGAAGAACTGACCGAGTCCCGATAAACTATAGTTTTGTGTATATATATACAAGATTTCATTTAAATACGTGAAAAAACAATCAATGATCAAACCACAATATGAAATCGAAAAAAAAAAAGGCTAATATCTTTCAACCGTAACAAGCGGTCATCGTCAGAGTCAGTTCGGTTTTTGACTCTGACGAAGACCGCTTGTTACGGTTAAAAGATCTTAGTCTTTTTTTTTCCCAAACCCAATTTCAAATTGTGGTTTGATCATAAATATATATGTAATTAAATAAAACTGTCCAGTGGACTTTGAAATAAAAACCAATCTAAATGAAGATAGCACACAGATAGGCAAAGCAGTAAGTCACTTCTATATTTCGACCATCATCATCATCAGGAGGTAATGGTCGAAACATAGAAGTTAGTTATTCTTTGTCTATCTATAAATAAATAAATGATTTATTTCTCATTGCATAGCTCATGAGAAAAAACTATTTATTAAAAGTTTAAAAATAATGAATTAAATTAATTTAATAAAAATAAACAACATTTCAATCAATTAAAATATCTAAAGTTTAATTATTTAACGCTTTTTAATGATGGAATTAGTACGAGGTGTTTAAGCGAACACAGAAATGTACTTTGTAAATAACGTACATGCTTAGTTTTAAGCTTGAACTAAGCTAAAACTATGCTAAAACAAAGCTCATCGATAATTAATACTATAATAGGTAATTAAATTAATTATTCCTTAGATGGCGTGTAACGAAAAACAATTAATAATTTATTGGGACCAATGCTACATTAATAATGGACTTTACTAATTATAACATAGTTTGGTTTAACTTAAGAGGTAAGCCAGTTTAATTAAATTTGTTTAAACATAATATTTAAATTGCGAGAGTATAATTAGTTTAAATATTAATTAACAAAAACATATTTATTAATTAAGATTGATATGATACAATTAAAGAAAAAAATTGACTAGAATGATTAAGTATTTATGGATCAATTAAAAAGAATGATACATCATACGAGCAATCACCTTCCCCACTTGACTGCTTTTAGAGAGCCAGGCAAGCTCAGTGGTTAACATAGTCGCCTGTGAACTGGTAGAACCGGGGTTCGATCCCTACCTGGTTCTGAATTTATTCCTGCGAGAGGTGAATAAATTTGAACTCATCGTACCTCGGAGAGGTCATTAAACCGTCGGTCCCAAGCATGTACGATGTCAGGTCCTCGTTAAAGATCCGTACTTAAATTCACTTGAGTTAGGCAAAATTTAGGACCCCCGATGTTGAATCAACAGGTAATTTGGCTCACCCATTACTAAATAATAAACGAACCACAATTTCCGCCTCTAGAACAACACTAAAAGGTGAAAGCCTTATAAATATGGGCGTTGGAAAACAAACCAACAAACTTAACTGTTTTCAGATCGTCTATATTATACTGAGTAAAACCATTAAATAGGTCAGACTATTATGAATTACATGATTATTGGATCTTATAACATGATTTCACATAAAGACGTGAAAAACAATCAATGATCAAACCACAATATGAAATAGAAGAAAAAAAGACTAAGATCTTTCAACCATAACAAGCGGTCTTCGTCAGAGTCTAAAACCCAAACAAAAAACTATCATTTGTCGGTTAGCTCAGTGGTAGAGTGCTCGCTTTTAGACTGGCAGATGCGTGGTTCAATACCCACTCTGGCTATTGTTTTTAAGCAGAGTTTTTCAAACTTTTTTCGACGCGGAACCATTTTTGGTTCCCGAGAGCCACAGATTCACAATCACAATATAAATATTCTCATATGCCTTTTTAAATAGTAAGTATGTTTAAAAACAATTAAAAAAGTTCTAATACTTTTATTCGGTTGAAAAAAAATTTAAAACTAAAAGATTTTAATTTTCATGTTTTCGACGAGTGCATAACACATAAAACAGAATTACTAGCAATTTTAACACAGAGTTTATTTTGTAATCATTTTTGGCTTTATAGTTGAGAGTTTGATTCTTAAGGTAGCCCCAGCATTAAGTCTACTTCGGTATTTGGTTTTTATGGCAGTTTAAAGGGAAAATCCAGTTTCACATAATAGGTAGTGGGAAATGGCAGCAATGTGTGAAGTGGTACTTTTGCAATAGCAGGAAATTCGGGAATCAGATAGTTCCAAAAACTTACTAGTGATTCATCTTAAATATGAATAAAATTTTAACCACTTCTACTTATTGGATATATGTAGATATAAACATTATTCGGTTTCATGATTCACAAGAAATATAGAATAAATCCACACGCAACAAAAAAATTTTAGAAAAAGGTTTTTACTAAATGTTTTTCTCGGAACCTCAGACAGTCCGTTAAGGAACCCCTGGGTTCCGCGGAACCCACTTTGGGAACCTATGGTTTAAAGATTAATTTCACTCTGAAGGTGAATACGAGTAAATCTGAGCATGTCGTCCCTTGGAGAGAATGATAAACCGTCAATACCTAACCTGTACTATAACAGGTACTCGTTAAAGAACTCTACACCACATACACTTGAGTAAAGAAAAATTTATAACTACTAGTGTAGAATCAATGAGAGATGCAATATTTCCTCGAGGAATCAGTATCAAACTTCTTGATCAGCCTCTGAACCCTCCACAAAAAAAAAAAATTCTTCAAACTACTTCGATAATACTAAAGTATTGAGGCTAAACTGACGGTCAGGTGAACCACTTCTACTCCAGATGACGATGACAGTCGAAATATATCAGCAAGTCGTGCCAATTCATCTCTATGTTCTTTTTGTGTAATTGGACCAGTTGATCTTGCTTATCATCATCCTGATGATGACTTTCTCAAATTAGACAAAACTTTACTATAACATTATAACACATATATCATCGATATCATCTTCAATAAAAAAAAATATACAGGCTATTTTAAAAATTTATAGGTATGAAATTAGCGAGCAAATTTCCAATCTTACTAAAATAGAATAAATTTCTTGAATAAATATCATTAAGTTTTTTCAGGTTATATAGTGAGAATGACTGAAATATATTGGAATTTGAATAATTTATTCTTACAGTTGTTCATTTATAATTAGTTTAGCTGGCTAAATGAGTAAATAGAACGCCTTTATTTCAAGGAGAAATGACTTTTGATGTTTCAAAATGTAAAATTATGATAAAAAAGAGACTAGGTTAGGTAGGTGGTCAGAGGTGGTTAGTAAAGCAAAGAAAACATTCATGAGTGAACAGAAAAGGTTCACACAAAGGTCTCACATAAATTCTTTATTATTGTTTACGTTCTTAGAGAGGGGGAGGGGGAAGAGAGAGAGTAAGAGAAAGGGAGTGAGAGAGAGTGAAAGAGAATGTGAGACAGAGGGAGAGAGAGAGAAAGAGATAATAGGGAGGGAGAGAGAGAGAGAGCGATAGAGAGGGAGAGAGAGAGTGATAGAGAGGAGGGAGAGAGCTAGAGAGATATGGGGGAAGGAGAGGGATTAGAGGGAGGAGAGTGATAAGGAGGAGGACAACGCGAGAGAGGGGGAGAGAGTGACAGAGAGAGAGGGAGATAGTGTGAAAGAGAATGTGAGACGGAGGGAGAGGGGGAGAGAGAGAGAAAGAGATTGATAGGGAGGGAGAGATAGTGGTAGAGAGAGAGAGTGATAGAGAGGGGGGAGAGAGCTTTAGAGATATGGGGGAAGGAGAGGGATTAGAGGGAGGAGAGAGATAAGGAGGAGGACAAGGCGAGAGTGGGGGAGAGAGTGACAGAGAGGGAGGGGGAGAGAGTGAGATAGTGTGAAAGAGAATGTGAGACAGAGGGAGAGGGGGAGAGAGAAAAAGAGATTGATAGGGAGGGAGAGAGAGCGATAGAGAGAGAGAGTGATAGAGAGGGGGGAGAGCGAGAGAGATATGGGGGAAGGAGAGGGATTAGAGTGATAAGGAGGAGGACAACACGAGAGGGGGGAGAGAGAGTGGGAGAGAGTGAAGGAGGGAGGGAGAGAGTGTGTGAAAGAGAATGTGAGACAGAGGGAGAGAGAGAGAGAAAGATATAGATAGGGAGGGAGAGAGAGCGATAGAGAGGAAGGAGTGAGTTGAGAGGGGGAGGGAGAAGGAAGGGAGAGGGGATATGAAGGAGAGTGATAAGGAGTGGGACAAAGCGAGAGAGCGTGAGAGAGTGGGAGAGAGGGAGAGAGAAGGAGAGGGAGGGAGAGAGAGTTGAGAGGAAGGGAGGAGGAGAGAGAGAGAGAGGGAGAGAGATAGGTAAATTAGAGAGAGGAGAGGGAGAGAGTGAGTAAGAGAGAGATAAGGAGGGAGAGAGAGAAAGTGAGAGAGATATTCCTAAAGTGACATTGCATTCCTCGTAAAATAACTCTTTGCATACAGAATCTAACGGGAGTTGCCAAGTTAGGTGAAAGGTCGGACTTTATGAGCTTAATCTGACCTGGTACTTAAATAAACTTCATCCAATACAGTATTACTGTAAACTTAATTTAAAGTGCAAACACTATTAAACGCCACATGATCTCTACTGCTTACTTCCATTTTGAATGCACAAGCATTTCACGTGTTTATTGTAATAAATTACTGAGATATTTATATGGTCATAACAGTTTAAAAAAAATAATGAATTAAACAATTTATAGAATTGATAAAAATATTAAAATAACCTAAATTTAATGCTATTACCATTTAACATTAATGCTTCAGGAATTAAACATTAAGTTAGCATAATTAACTATTAAACAATTAAGTAAAATAAATAAAACCTAATAAAACTAATTAAGCTAACATTAATTAAGACTAAAAGAATTGTAGTAAATATTATACATGATAACAGCTATAGAGGTTACAATGTCTGGTTACATAACGCACACACACACAGATATATATATATATAAAGATTTCACATAAACACGTGAAATAACAATCAATGATCAAACCACAATAAGAAATGGGAAAACAAGACTAAGATCTTTCAACCGTAACAAGCGGTCTTCGTCAGAGTCAAAAACCCAACCAGTAAGAGTCAGTTGGGTTTTTGACTCTGACGAAGACCGCTTGTTACGGTTGAAAGATCTTAGTCTTGTTTTGACATTTCTTATTGTGGTTTGATCATTGATATATATATATATATATATATATATATATATATATATATATATATATAAGATATCTCCCCACGTCGGAGGACGGAGCGCGAATATATTTCGACGGATTCAATAACATATCGACTGTTTGATATAATAGGTGTGTTATCTAATCGGGTTTGGTCAAATTTTCTAGGTTCAAAAACCAAAGTAACATTGGTTTTAAAAAATTAAACCAATTAATTTTAAAATTTAAAATTAAAAGGTTTTAAAATAAAATCGAAAGATCGGCAATGAGAGTTTAATTTTTGAACCTAGAAAATTTGACCAAATCCCGATTAGATAACACACCTATATATATAAATGTATATATTATATAATGTATAATATGTATATATAATGTATATATGTATATCCATTACATATGTATGTGTGTGTATATAATATAACGTATATAATAATCTGCGCTCTGTTCTTCGACGTGGTGAGATCTCTATCACTTCGTCCTCTCTTCTAGTCTACTCCTGATGACGAACAACAGTTAGTTCGAAATATTGAATTCTGTAAGTGTTTTTTTTATTCTTTTTTCTGTCTCGTGCTTTGTGTAATTTAAAGTTTTATAGTCCTTGTGGACTGTTTCTTATATTTAGTAGTATATATAAATCGGGGCAGAGGAGGACAGGCAACAGTTCAAAATGAGAAAGTTGTGTTATCGTTTTACCACAGTATAAAGTGATCAAATATAATCCATTTGATTATAATCCTTTCCTACTAAGTAGTAGGGAAAAAAATAAACAAAAAATGAAAATAATAAAAAAAGAATGACTGCATTCAAAAAAAGATATTTATCTTTTGAATCATTTGTATCATTTTAATTGATATTTAATTAAATGGAATAAAAATATCATTTTATATTTGCTTTAACGAAGTAAGCACTGGTTTCCATACTGTTTGCATTCTGAGAACGACCGTTAAAATGGTTAAAATGTTGATAAGTGAATGGTAATGTGTAGTTATCATTCCTGTTTCTTTCTGTATTGAAAAAGTAATATAGGAATAAACAAATATTTGAGTTTTGATCAAGGAGTTATTCTTGCTCTTTGGAAAGTTGATACATAGGATTTCAGAAAGCTAAGGTCAAAATGTTTACAATCAGTCGTAACTGTATGATGAACAAAAGCTGTCTGAGAGTGAAAAAAACGCTGGAAATGTTGAATGAATAGCCAGTCTGGTGAAGGACTGCTGAGAAAGGTTGAGCTGAGTTGAATAGAGGGCAGGTCTTTGGAGTGCGGATAGATTTGAATGGATGTGTGTTCTATTTGAGTCGATGTGCTCTATTCATAATATGTTCTGGTAACAAAACTACATTGCCGTATCAGTTTCACCATCTCCTATAAAGCGGTGAGTTTTTTTTCAATTTTTTTAGCCATGTATACAGATTAAAAGTTAGGTTTAAGAATGGACTCCGCACTATCACAAATGCTTCGTATTACGTCAAAAACTACACCCTTCATAAAGACTTAAAAATTCCATTCATCCAAAACCTTGCCTCTGATCGTTATAAGTCATTTCACAACAACCTTTCCTCTCACCCAAATCCATTTGTACGAATCCTTGCTTCTTCTCACCTTCCCAGAATCCCCCCAAGACGACTCAAGAGAAAATGACCCAGGGATCTGCTATTACAATAATATACTTTAAAAAAAAAAAACCCAAAGTGAGAAGTTGAACCAGTGGGTTTCATTCTTTGCTCATGT
Organism: Hermatobates lingyangjiaoensis; assembly: GCA_026182355.1. Classification (NCBI taxonomy): domain Eukaryota; kingdom Metazoa; phylum Arthropoda; class Insecta; order Hemiptera; family Hermatobatidae; genus Hermatobates; species Hermatobates lingyangjiaoensis. Next base: position 208,194 of record JAPFBL010000583.1, read on the forward strand.
GCATCGATGTCATTGTGTAATCTATTACTACATATGCCTGTTACGCATAATATGGTAGTTGTATATTTGTAAATAAAGATGATAAAACAAAAAAAAAAAGAATGGAGGTAGGGAGTTAGGTTAACTCAGTGGCAGTGTGCTAGCCTCTCAACTAGTAGGTCCAGGGTTCAATACCCACTCTGAGCCTCGATTTATTCACGTCGTCCGTCAGGGAAGGCATTACGCCGTCGACTCCAACCCTTTGTACGGTATTCTAGGTAGATAAGAGATCTCAAAATATTCCATATTTAAGATATTACTTAAAACTGGGGAGAGACAATTTCCCATAGCCAATCCAAACTTTTGTTTATAAAATTTTATAAACTAAAAAACCAGTTTTTAGTAGCATGTTCTTAAGAGGTTTCAAAATTTGCAGTGAGGAATTTTTAGATGAAGAAATAAAAAATATTTACAAAATTGCAGGTTCTTTAATGTATCCAAAAAGGTTAATCGATAATATCATAAAAAAAAGGTGACACAATCCATGATATTAAATAATGAAGAACAGTTCACAAGAAGGAATTTGTTAGTCACTCTATGCAGTCCTTGTTTGAAAGATATGCCTTCATTTATGAAAAAGTTGGACGTTTCTGTTGTGTTCAGTAAAGATGGTAACTTGTTTAACAGATTTGCCAATAATAAGCCAAGAAGAAAGGACTGTTGTGTATACAGGATACCATGTACTAGTGACTTTGAAATGTCTTACATTGGACAGACGAGCAAAGGTCTTCTTACAAGGATAAAACAACACAAATATTACATCAGAAGAGAAGACGAAAAGAGTGCCTTGTTCATGCACATAAGAAACAGTAATCATGTTATATAGATATATATATAGTATAGTGTGGATGATGAAGGATAGAGAAAGTAAAAACATACACTTACTGCCTCCAACCATCTCTGTACCAGCGCGCTTGTTTTCCCAAGTCTCTCTCCTGAAGACGTTTTAAATCGAAAATTAGAGACTGTAAATGTTTCTTTATTTACATTGAACTTTATTTGTCCGTTTCGGATGATCTTATTTTCATCATAGAAGTATATATAAATATATATAATCAATGATCAAACCACAATAAGAAAATAGGAAAACAAGACTAAGATCTTTCAACCGTAACAAGCGGTCTTCGTCAGAGTCAAAAACCCAACTAAACACTAGATGCAGAAAACATCTGGTGAGGAGTTGAGAAGAGTGGGAGGGAAGAGAGGTATTTTAAAAGGGTGATAGCGCAGGAAAGGACTAATGTCCAGAAAGGGATGTTTGGGGAAACAAAGGAGTACAGTAAGAAAGAGTAAAAAACTATCCGCTAGCTGTCAACCTTCTTTGAAGAGGCTATTGCCCTCGTAACGAAAGTATCCAGTTTGAAGAGACCGTTAATGTTGAAAGATCTTAGTCTTGTTTTCCCATTTTCTTATTGTGGTTTGATCATTGATTGTTATTTCACGTGTTTATGTGAAATCTTTATATATATATATATATATATAACTTTATATATATATAACAGAAACTTTAATACTAAAATTAAACTAATAAGAAAGAAGTGACGGGTGGTTAACCTCCCGTACGCTAGGAGCGCTAGTCTGACGTCACCTCAATCAATTGTTATCTCTACTTGTTGCGAACTGCCTGTAATATATTTCTAGTCATATTCTATTTTCTCTTTAGGGTTATTTTGAGTTGTTATTTATCTGTTTTTACTTTCTTCTACCTGAAGATGATCTACAAGGTCGAAAGCTTGTGTTTTCTTTTATAATTTAGTTATAGTTAGTCCTTAATATATGTTATCAGTTATTGGACTGTGCTTTTGCCTCCAGTATGTCCCTGGGTAATTTGTTATTTTCATTGCCTTTGCAGCATAGAAAAGAGATTAGAAAAAAAGAACAATTGCTGAAAAAAATCGTAAATGCAGAATCTTCTCTGTTATTTAACAAAACAAGCTTAGATGAAGACCTGCTTACAGTTTATACAAATATATATGTATATATAACAATATGACAGGAGAAGAAGAAATGTTACATACTTGTTTAGTGAATATGATAGACTTGGTGTCTGACTGTAGACATCGTTGAGGTAACCTGGAGGAAGTACAGTTTGAAGGGCTTCGTACTCCTGAGGGTCAAGTTGAACGGGTAAGGGACAGTTGACTTCGTCTTCTCCCACCAGACTCTAAAACAGAAATTTATATAAATCTTAATTTGAAATAAATATAAAGATTAAAAAAATTACAATTAAAAAAATAAACAAAAATTAATAATTATAAAAAGACATTAACGGTACAGATTGAGGCCAGTAAGACAGGTGTCTTTCTGTGTGTTTCTTTCGTTTTGAATTTATTTTATTTAAAAAAGTCCGCTGGACCGTTTCTTTTAATTGTTATATATATATATATCTTAGTTTTTTCTCATTTCTTATTGTTGTTTGAACGGTTTTATATATATATGATGTAATTTTTTGAGGGTTGAGGTCTATGATTTGAAACTAGTCCTTTTGCCGACGTTTCGACATAAATTGTGGAGTTGTAAAACTTTTAATTGTAAAACATGATTGTTCTACAATTAGCATTACTATTACTACTATTTTGGTTATTTATTACATTTTACATATACAGTAAAACATGTACAGTACAGTTGTAGCCCCGGAGATGACATAAATATATTTCGGAACGTCGGCAAAAGGACTAGTTTCAAATCATTAGATCTCAACCCTCAAAAAATTACATCTTATAAATATTGGGTCCAGAAAACAAATCATTCAAAAATAAAATAAAATAAGGAAGAGAGTACAAACCTAAGGGATGAGAGTCTGTGGTACAGCTGACTGGGTACAAATGAGATTGTATTTTTTAGTTAATGCCTGAGGAAGAACACTATGTGATCGAAACGCGTTGTTTATAGGATTAAATTTTTATATATAGAGACGATTTCATTAGATTTTTAGCCTACAATGAATAAATACCATACAATAACTGATTGCACTACGTTAGAACTATTACTCTGTCTATATTGAATTTTAATTTAGCGTCAAATCAGTAAAACACTTTTAAGCCAAAGTTTCATCTATATTTGTAAACATATTCAGGGCCACATCAATAAAGAAATTAGTTATACTAACATGAAAATAAAGATTAACGTAGTTTCGCACGTAGCAGAAGTTTTCGAAGTACATTTTAGATGCCCTAACGTGACAACTATCTAACACGTTAACTATGTGTCAACGATTTCACGAATTATGACAGAATTATAAAATAACATTATGCTTTATTTAACTACTATTATACTAACAATGTGAACATGTATAAGGGATTCAGTAGTTTAACATCATGATTGGAATGATACAAAGTTTAACTTAGATAAGGATAGACATCAGTAGGGGGTGTGCGTTGAAAGGGGTTGAAGTTATAAAATTGTTAGGGGATGAAGAAGGGGTGATGTGAAGGCAAACATTAAGTCATATAATTGGTTTTAAGAAGAACGGAGTCTGGAAGTGGGGGGTGGAGGCTTGATCCAGTTATGGAAGCTGCCAATCAACATACACACACACACAAACACACAAGCAAAAGCAAAGGCAAAAGCCAAGGTTTAATACCATCAGCGGAAGCCCACAAACTTTCCCAGTTCTCTACTTATTAAAGTAGATCATCTCCCTTGGCTCAGTGTCAATATCAACCAACTGATACTCTCATTACCGTAGACATCTCCGATAAACTAAATATTTTTTTTACAAGTTTAAGGTAAAAAAAAATCGTGAATAAGTAAATATCGAGAAAAAAATTTCAACTTATAAACTGATTGAAATTTTAACTTCTACCTGGAAAAAATAACCAATTTTACATAAATACTTGTATTTTATAATATATATATATATATATATATATATATGAGTTGACTGTCGTCGCTCCGTCAATTCACTTCTTCTCCTGAGGACGACCGCCATTACGGTCGAAATATTGAAAAGTGAGTCTTTGTTGTGTTTCTGTTTATGTGTCACTGCTTATTTTAATTGATATATATATATATATATATATATATATATATATATATATATATATATAGGTGTGTTCTCTAATCGGGGTTCGGTCAATTTTCCAGGATAAAAAATCAAACTCTCGTTGCCAACGTTTCGGTTTTATTTAAAACCTTTTTCATAGGCCTACAAACAAAGGATAATAAGAAATCACATATCAACATCAAACATATACACAATATGAAAATGGATTGTTACAACTCATGAATATTACAAGCAGAAATATTTCAGAGATACATAAAACAATATTACTTACAGAAGTAAGAATTTTTTAACTAAGAACATTTTTTAACTTAACTTAATTTTTAACTTAATTTTTTAACTAGCCTATGAAAAAGGTTTTAAATAAAACCGAAACGTTGGCAACGAGAGTTTGATGCCTATGAAAAAGGTTTTAAATAAAACCGAAACGTTGGCAACGAGAGTTTGATTTTTTATCCTGGAAAATTGACCGAACCCCGATTAGAGAACACACCTATTCTATCAAACGGTCGATATATTATTGAATCTGTTATATATATATATATATATATATATATATATGACTGTTTCCGTGTACAGGTCCTGAGGCAGATTGATCAGACTAATTCGAAAGTTACTCTGAGAGCTTCAGAAGAAGCACTTATTAGTCTTCTGGGCGGTAGATCGGCTCCTGGGCTTAACCTCAATGGTTGATTTTTTTGTTATCAGCTTTTAATTTTATTTTAGTTAAATGTTTTCTTTTTTAATTTTTATTTGGCTTTTATTTCTTTAACTTCCCTGTCTACCTTTCCTCCGAAAGTTGGCTACACTGTTTGAGTGCTTCAGTTCGAACACCAAGTCAGTCGTTATCAGCCTTTGGAGCGATTCACTTCTTTTCCTGAAGACGAGGACATCGAAATATAGTAGTGAGTTCAGTGGTTTCCTTTCTATGTGTTCTCTTTTTTTAAATTCTAGTTTATATATATATATATATATATAAGTTAGCGGAGTTGGCGGTGGCTGTACCGCCGGCGTCGCAGGTCAAAGTCTTTGTTTACACACAGAGACAGATTATCAAGGCTGGCATCGAGGAGGGGGTCAGCCAGTCAGTGTGTCGCGCTTGTATAACAAACATTACCTTTCATTCCTCTGTCATTTACAATTCGAGTTCCTACTCACTCAAATTAATTTATATATATATATATATATATATATATATATATATATATATATATATAATATATCTATATATACACACAAGATTTCACATAAACACGTGAAATAACAATCAATGATCAAACCACAATATGAAATGGGAAAAGAAATTAAGATCTTTCAAACCTTTCAGTTGGGTGTTTAACTCTAACGAAGACCGATGGACATGGTTATTGTGGTTTGATCATATATATATATATCAAATTTCATTCATATATATATATATGTTCAAACTACAATAAGAAATGGGAAAAAAGACTATGATGTTTCAACTGTAACAAGTAGTCTTCAGTTACGTTTTGAGTCTGAAGAAGATCGTTTGTTACGGTTGAAAGATCTTAGTCTTAACTTAGTCGTTAAAAACACGTAGAAACAACACCCAGCTGAATTCAATATTTCCTCAAGAACTGAGTTACTGTTTGCCAGCAGAGCAGAACTCATCTGCTTCTTCCTCCTATTTCTCCCGTTTTCCTGATGACGACAGGGTCGAAACGTTAGAGTAAGTTGTGTGTGGTTTCTAGATGTGGGGTGGTGTTTACATTGAACAATGTGAAACTACTGTTGGTATTCAGTACTGTCTTTTCAATGGCTCCGGCCGTTGTTCTCACGTAGAAAAATCCATATCAGGCAAATTGAGGTTCATGAAAAGAGACTTATTGCCAGAAAATATTGAGTCGTGTTATAAAAATATCAGATGGACTGCCACTAAAATGTAAATATATATATATATATATATATATTTCCCTATATACGGCAAGGGTTACTTGCCGTTGCGTCTACAACGTGCTTGGTCTCCCATTCTCTTTTCTCCTGAAGACGGATTACCCGAAAATTTCAGTCTGTAAGTGTGTTTCCCTACTTTGTGTGTTGCTCTTTGTTAATCTCGAACTCGTATATATATATATATATATATGCTTTTAAAAACTGGATGTCTGTTTCCACTTGATTTAATTTTGTCTTATATTTTTCCAAAATACGAAATTTTTTCTTCAACTCAGAACTCAACTTAAAAATTAATTCACCATAATTTCTTGTTTTATTATTGAACATGTTTCGGTGTACGTTCACCATCTTCAGCAAAACTGAAGATGTTTTGCTGAAGATGGTGAACGTACACCGAAACATGTTCAATAATAAAACAAGAAATTATGGTGAATTAATTTTTAAGTTGAGTTCTGAGTTGAAGAAAAAATTTCGTATTTTGGAAAAATATAAGACAAAATTAAATCAAGTGGAAACAGACATCCAGTTTTTAAAAGCATGTATTGAAGAAGGACTGCTCCCAACTTTTACAAATATATATATATATATATATATATATATATATATATATATATATATATATATATATATAATGATCTTATTAGAAAGAGTAATAAGTATGAGACGCCCGAACTTCAGCGCAGTCACTTAATATATCAATTCTCATTCACCCAAAGGAGCTACGAATCCCTTCCCTCACGATATATTGGGATGACTGCACCGAAGTTATCGAGGCGTCTTACAGTTCATCTATCTTCCGGAGCACCAAAGATGCATATGGAGAAAGAACATGGTACTCGTCTAACGAGGGAAATGCTAGTGAATGGAACTTCTGTCCTCATTACTAACAAAAACCCCCTTCATTTGCATACGAGTATTTTGGAAACATTGTATATTAAAGAAAAAATCCCCTCACTAAATTGTCAAATTAATGATATGTTTGTCATTCCTAGTTCTAGAAATATTAACCCTAGATTTAAATTTATAAAAAGTGATACTGTTAATTCAACTACTGAGCGCTTGGGGCGCTAGCGAGTTGTAACCTTCCTTGTATCACCTGTTATTTGTAGTCTTGTTTATCACATACTTTCCATTCTCATTTTATTTCATTTTAGTTTACTTTAGTGCCATATATTGTATTACTTATAATCCTGAAGATGGCCAGTGAGGCCGAAAGCTTGATATAGATAATTAAAGGTATTTTAAAACAGTGAAGTTATAAAATGTCCCTGGGAGAGTTACTCCACCAATTAACTGTACAACATCGCAAAGTGTTCAGGAAAAAGGAGCATTTACTTAAAAAGATCGTTAATACTGAAGTCGCTATGGTTTTCAACAACATTTATATATATATATATATAACAATTAAAAGAAACGGACCAGCGGACTTTTTTAAATAAAATAAATTCAAAACGAAGGAAACACACAAAAAGACACAGACATAACTTACATCGAAATATCGATGTGAGTTATGTCTGTGTCTTTCTGTGTGTTTCCTTCGTTTTGAATTTATTTTATATATATAACCAATTAAAAATAAGGTAGGACACAGACAAAGAAATAACTCAATTCTATTTTTCTACCATCGTCGTTATCAGGAGACGAAGAGTCCCGCAGGAAAGTAGAGTTCGTTTATTAAAAAAGAAACGATTTTTGGTTATGACAAATCGTCAAGAGTTTGAAAGCCTAAATATTACTATGGAAGCGGTATCAGTTATGAAGTTTGAAAAACAACTCAGTGGTAATAATAAAAGCAACTTTTTTAATGTAATCATGATTGAAGAAATAATAAAAAAATATTTAACATAATTTTACGTAAAACCCACAGAAACAGGAGTTTGTTTGAATTTAAATTTTTAAATAAATCAATAATTTATCGAGTTATTCAATGGATATTGTACGTTATTTAATTATAATGAGCATATGGGAAAGAGACATTAAGAATAATGAGACCTGAGGATGAAGACAGTGTGTTCGAAACTCGTCGCGACTGTGTTGACTAGGGTGTTTCTTTCCCTCTCAGTTTAGTTAAATTTATCATGAAACAAGACACAGTTTAAATACAATTTAATTATAACAGAGTTATTGCTTTTAATTAGAACCAAACTTGATCAGAAGCTATAAAGTTAACATTGGCTTATTTGGGATCTAATCAAAAGCAGTAACTCGTAAAGCAATATAGAAGAATTCTTATTTTCTTGTAGTAGATTATGGTTCTTTCATATAATCTCACATTATCTCTTTCCTTTCGTTTTCCATCTCTTTTTAACTTATTAATTCTCACTGACTTATAATACAACTTGGAAATACTTATCAGTTATTGTATTTATTTGAGGAGTATTTTGTAAAATTAAGATATTGATACTTTTAAGACGGTCAAATCCTACTAATATATGATCAATACATACCTCGAATAAGTTAAACATCATAGATCAAATAATAATTTATTAATACATAATATATAGTAATAATAATTACATAACAAATAATATAACCCTAAAGAAACAAATAATAAAACTAGCTAAAATAATGAGGAAAATAATTAAACATAAGAATGGTAAGATTTAGAATTAGTACTAGAAAATAGTAAAATACTTCAATATCTATATATATATATATACATATATATTATTATCTTTATTGAGATCTAAATAGTGGGATGCAACATACATTTTAAGAGATCGAGAAAGAGAGAGAGATTGAGTGAGAGATAGCTAGTCAATCAGAGTAAAACAGAGCTATATCATTATTTTAAGGAGAGAGGAAATAATCATAATAGAGGGATAAAACATACATTTTAAGAGATTGAGAGAGAGAGAGAGAGAGAGAGTGAGAAAGAGGGACAGAGAGACAGACAGAAAGACAGATAGACAATCAGAGTAAACAGAGACACAACATTATTTTAAGGAGAGGAAATAATCAAAATAGAGGGATAATTTTACATTTTATGAGTTGAGAGAGAGAGAGAGAGAGAGATTGAGTGAGAGATAGCTAGTCAATCAGAGTAAAACAGAGCTATAACATTCTTTTAAAGGGAGAGGAAATAATCACAACAGAGGGATAGAACATACATTTTAAGAGATTGAGAGAGAGAGAGAGAGAGAGAGAGAGTGAGAAAGAGGGACAGAGAGACAGACAGAAAGACAGATAGACAATCAGAGTAAACAGAGACACAACATTATTTTAAGGAGAGAGGAAATAATCAAAATAGAGGGATAATTTTACATTTTATGAGTTGAGAGAGAGAGAGAGAGATTGAGTGAGATAGATAGTGATTAGAGTAAAACGCGATATATCATTCTTTTAAAGAGAGAGGAAATAATCACAACAGAGGGATACAACATACATTTTAAGAGATTGAGAGAGAGAGAGAGAGAGAGAGAGAGAGAGAGAGAGAGAGAGTTAAGTGAGGATAGTCAATCAGAGTAAAACAGAGATATATTATTCTTTTAAGGACAGAGGAAATAATCACAAGAGAGGGATACAACATACATTTTAAGAGATTGAGAGAGAGAGAGTTAAGTAAGGATAGTCAATCAGAGTAAAACAGAGACACAACATTATTTTAAGGAGAGAGGAAATAATCACAACAAAGGGATACAACATACATTTTAAGAGATTGAAAGAGAGAGAGAGTTAAGTAAGGATAGTCAATCAGAGTAAAACAGAGCACAACATTATTTTAAGGAGAGAAAATAATCAAAATAGAGGGATAATTTTACATTTTATGAGTTGAGAGAGAGAGAGAGAGAGAGAGAGAGATAGAGAGAGAGAGAGAGAGATTGAGTGAGATAGATAGTGATTAGAGTAAAACAGAGATATATCATTCTTTTAAAGAGAGAGGAAATAATCACAACAGAGGGATACAACATACATTTTAAGAGATTGAGAGAGAGAGAGAGAGAGAGAGAGAGAGAACAGAGAGATAAAGTAAAAAACAATGAAGCTATATGCTAGAAAGTTGATAATACAAAATAAAGTCTAGGAAATATATGGTTGAAATATATGATATATTTTTCAATTATGATTGTAATGGATGGATTTTGGAAATGCTTTAAAGATGATATATGGCACTATTCATTAGGTGCCAACACGTTTTGTTCCATTATAACAATTAGAATTGGTTTGTAGGGTGTGATAAGGGAACATAATGCATTATCGAGGTTCCACTGCACATATATAGGCATGATGAATAATGCATTATGATGATAGAAAACAAATGAAATTTCTGTGTTTCAACTACAGAAATCGCATCTGATCCATCCTTCTCAATATTTTTAAATTTTATTTATATCTCCCTCGGCATTTTGGCATTTAATTAATTTCTAATATTGAGATATTCGCAGTTTATTTTCCTTTCTATTATCTTTTTTTTTTAATTTTCTCAGCTGATTTGCTTTCAACCTTTATAAATTGATAACATAAACATTGTTTACGAAACTCTGTTAACATTCAATGGTATAATATTTCATTAATAACTTAAATCAACGAAACGTAGAATACAATTTATTGTTTATTGTATTTTGAAGGCCTAAAACAAATAATAAAAAAAAACGGAAAAGTTTATAACCAATAAAAGAAAAACTTAGATAACAATAAAGGCTTTTGGAGCGATTCACATCTATTCCTGACGACGAGAACAACGAAATATAGTAGTGAGTTCAGTGATTTCTTTTCTGTGTATTCTATTAAAAATTCTAGTTTATTCAGTTCAAAGATTCGTTTCATCTAATTGGTTATATATATATATATATATGAAAGTATAAGCCACAAGGAAAAATTAAAAAACACAGAAAAATGCTCTAAGAGTATATTTTCTGTGTCTTTATTACTTTTCCTTGTGGCTAATACTTTCATTAGTTTTCATCACATGTTTATTGTGATTATTTAGTATATATATATACAAAACTAAAGTTTATCGGGATTCGGCCAGTTCTTCATGGGTGACACTCGAAACCGGTCCGACAGCTACGGCAGTAATGTACGAGGTGAGACGGTAGATTATATGTTTAATATTAATAATACTAACCTCTGTGGTAATGATGAAATGCATGAATTTAATATATATTTGTTAATTGTAGTTGTTTAATTTATATATATATATATATAATATATATATAAATATATGTATATAAAGAACAATAAATTGTGGACCGTTTTATATATATATTGCTAAATTTTGGTAGCAGTCCTTCCTGTAAACATACATTGTTAAAAATATGACCATATTTTGCTGAAACTTTATATATATATATATTGAATTGTGTTTGCTCATGTACATTGTGAAATTGTTTCATTTTTCGTTTAATTCAATTAAACGTCACTGTTGACAAGTCTAAAGTAGGGGTGGTTAATTTAAATTGGACCCCAATGTTTTCCTTCCTTGACGGATGAGTAGACCAATAAAGTTTTAAAAACTGAATAACTCCCCCCCACCCCCCACCCCGTGAGTGGGTGCTTGAATAATAAAGGAGACAGATAAGGTGAAAGTGTGATGGAGAAGGAGACAGTTTGAGAGAGAGTGAGAGAGAGGGATGGCAGACAGACCCTCTTCACTGTCACTCTCTGACAGGGGTTGGTTGAGAGAAGGGGGGGTTGTAGCATAGGGGGGATGATAGAGAGGGTGGGAGAGGGAGCAACATCTAGAATTCTATACAATATTCAGGCCAATCCGCATCCATAGGCAAGCCAAGCTCGCTTCAAAATATCTTTATCTTTTACCCCCAAATAGCATCCTATCAACCAATTTGAAATATATTTAAATATGTATCATGTATATGTCAAAAGCATTTTAACTGTATAATATAAATTACAACTATACAAAACTGAAATTCACAGTTATCAAGCAAAAACTGGAATAGTCCACATATAAACTATTACCGTAATACCAATTCAATTTAATTTATTTTTTATTATTTTTATTTATTATTATATTACGACTACCCTAGATGGGTAACAAGTAATAGTGATACATGCTACATAAAAAAATTTATATTAGAAATAGGGGAAACTGTCATACCTTGTATTTTTTTTTTAAACTGATCCCCTCACGGGTGATAACGTCAGCCGTTTACGGTTTTTTGTTTGATCGGTGATTCTACAGATTCTAAAATGGGAGTCCTAAACTTTGCCTAACACAAATGCATTTCCAGTAGGGATCTTTAACGAATACCTGACATGGTACAGGCTGGGACCGACCGAGGGACGACGTACTCAGATTTATTCACCGCCCGCGTGAATAAATCGATGGGCTAGGTGGGGATCGAACCCCGGACCTACCAGCCCAGAGGCGAATACGTTAACCACTGAGCTAACCTGTTCCCCTGCCATACCTCTTAAGGTGTTGTTGGAGTCCTTTCGGACGTCGTCCATCTTGGACGAAGATTTTGGATGAACACGTGAAATAACAATCAATGATCAAACAACAATATGAAATGGGAAAAAAAATACTGACAGAGGGACAACAATCAACTGAAGAACGCTCTAGTTTAAGGGCTAAAGCAGTGTTGCCACGAAAGAGAAAATAAAAAAAAATTTAAGGAGTCTAGACTGAAAGAAATTGAAAAAAATAAAAAATAATATATATATATATATATATATATATAATTAAAGTTACAACTAGAAAACATACAAAAGAGATTAGCACTCAAGATGCTCGATCATTTCAGTAGAGGAGAAAAAGGAAAAGAAGAAGAAACACAGGAGTTGAAACGTGAGTGTATCCACCGACCGATACAAAGGGCCAGTGTTAGAGTAACCATAATGCTAGTGTTGATAATAACCATAATGCAATTCTGCATTGTTTTTAAAAATATTGTAGCTTATCTTGTTATTTATAGCCCTGAGGATGGTGTGAAAATACACCTTAATGTTGGAAAAAGGAATATTTCTATTTAATAACGAATCCCTTAAAAACAAACTTACTAAATACTGTATGAGGGGGTCAAGCTAGCTCAGTAGTTACATGCTCGCCTCTGATCTGATAGAACCGGGGTTAGATCCCCACCTGGCCCTCGATTTATTCATGCAGGAGGTGAATAAATCTGAGCACGACGTCCCTCGGAGAAGGACGTTAAGCTGTCGGTCCCGAGCCTCTACGATGTCAGGCACTCGTTAAAGATCCCTACTCTAAATACACTTGAGTTAGGCAAAATTTAGGACTCCCACTGTAGAATCAATCTTCATTGTATGGTATCTCAAAGGGCCAATGCTCGGCCTAAGTGTGTTCCCTTGTGGAACTGCCACTGCAACGTAACCTAAATACTGTATGCATATATAGTACATGGCATTGTAATACGTGTAGATGTATTGTATATTGACTTTTAATAAGGTATTGTTTTCTTGACCACAATTACTAATAAACACTTTTTCTTCTGCTTGGAATTTGGTCAGGGTTATTATATGAAATCACCTTTTCACCAACGTTTCGTATGTACTTTAAGACATCCTCAGGGCTATAAAGTAACAAAAAACAATGGACATTTATCATATCTACATTACAATGATGATTAAAAATTCAAAAAAACTTACTTACTCAAGGCTGGCTTCTAATTCCGAACAATTTGTTATGATGATTGGAAAGTATATGTGACAAATGTCCATTGTTTTTTAATAGTTTATAGCCCTGAGGATGTCTTAAAATAAAGACGAAACGTTGGCGAAAAGGTAATTCCGTATATTAACCCTGACCAAACTCTAAGAAGAAGAAAAAGTGTTTATTAGTAAATTGTGGTCAAGAAAACAATACCTTATAAATATAAGTGATAAGATAACATATCAGTTAGTTTGTTTGTAGAAGCTATTTTAAGAGCTATAAACAACAAAAAAACAATGGACATTTGTCATATCTATTTTATATTCTTCATAAAAAAATTCAAGAAACTTTTTTTTGTTCAAAAAATTAAAAAAAAGTAACTTTTTAATCTGTTTTTATGATGAATGTTAAGTAGATATGACAAATGTCCATTGTTTTTTGGTAGTTTATAGCCCTGAGGATGTCTTAAAAGAAAGACGAAACTTTGGCGAAAAGGTGATTTAATATTTCATATATTAACCCTGACCAAATTCCAAGAAGAAGAAGAAAAAGTGTTGACTTTTAATGTTATTATTATAGTCCATACTGAAATTGTATATTGATTTTGAAAATATTGTAGTTTTATCTTGTTTTTTTTTTAGCTCTGAGTATGATGTATAAATACATCGAAACGTTGGCTTAAGAAGGAGTATTTCAATTCAAAGACCTAGCCCTCAAAAAACTTACCAAATAGTTGTTGAATGAAGAGGCCAAGAACAATTCGAGAGTATATATATATATATTATATATATATATATATATATTATTATATTATATAAAGGCAGCTTCCGCATTTACGACTTTTTTGCTCGTGTTTTCTAGTTAAACAGAAAAATTTTCTAGTCAACTAGAAAACACGAGCAAAAAAGTCCTAAATGCGGAAGCTGCCGTCTACTTTAATAAAATATGTTTACAAGAGAATCTGCTGCCAATATACACTAATATATATAATATATATACAATATGTATAATAATAAGAATAAATTATTATTATTATTATTATATTATTATTACAGAGAATGTAACAATATGTATTGGTCTTTTTTATAATTTTTTTGGCTCATCTCTTTTTTAATAATTATATTTTTTTATCTCAGATATTTTGTTTAGATTTTGTAGATATTATTCTAATATTAGATATTTTTTAGGAAGAGATTTACTGTCACTAGTTTTAGTTATTTTGATAATACAAATATTATTGAAAACCAAAGCGGCTTCAGAATTCAGAATCTTATTAAGAAACTGTTTTATTTTTCTAAACACGTTGTTTCACAGTCATTTGTTAGAGTAATTCACCCAGGGACATATTTTACAACTTTAAAATCCAAAATAGATGTGAAAGTATTGAATATATCCCTGGGTTAATTACTCTATCAGTAATTACTCTAATCATTTAATTACTCTATAGTAATTAACTCCATCAGTTAGACAATTCTTAATTAGTAATTATTATTAATTAATAATATTTTTAACAGACAAGCACATTTGTTAAATAAGATTGAATGACTACAAAAATATCCTCCCATAGAACAATCATTTGATAAATTAACTATAATAAAGAAATTTGAAAATGACTGAATAGTACTACAAAGTAAACATTTACATTATAAAAAGGAAAATCTTTTATTAAAAATAAGAAAATGATCTCAAATTAATATTCTTAGTAATCATTCTTATGAGTTAATAGGAATCATATTTGTTAGTACATTAGATTATTATTAGAGATTTATTTAGGGATTATTACTCTATCAGTAATTAACTCTAAATATCAGTTAAACAATTCTTAATTAGTAATTATTATTACTTAATAATATTATTAACAGACAAGCACACTTGTTAAATAAGATTGAATGACTACAAAAATATCCTCCTATATAATTCATTCATTCATTTGATAAATTAACTGTAATAAAGAAATTTGAAAATGACTTAATAGTACTACAAAGTAAACATTTACATTATAAAAAGGAAAAATCTTTTATTAAAAATAAGAAAATGATCTCAAATTAATATTTTTAGTAATCATTTTTTATGTGTTAATAGAAATAATATATTGCATTAGTTAATACTAGGATAACCCATGTTTAAAAACCATTGTTATTACTTTTACAACTGGTATTAAACGACATAGAAATGAAGGAGAAGATCTATTAAAATAAAACATGTTTTGACCATTCTTCAGGAAACAAATCACACTCAATGATATTATTAAAATCTATCTCTTACAAAAATAACCTGTGATAAAAAAAGCAACAGATAATCATCTGATAAACCAACAAGTAATGGATTATTTTAACCTACTGAAGTCCTTAAAATATAGTGTTCATTAAATTAAACAAAGTAATTAGATTTTTAAATCATGCAAAAAACAAGAACGATTTAAAAAAGGAATTTACTAACGACATTTTTCAAAAGTTGTTTCTTTTTAATAATACACTAATATTTTATAATTTATTATTATAAAATCTGATATATTTTATTTAACTTTCATTTTAATAAGAATGAAAGGTAAATATATTAAAATAAAATGCTAAAATTTTAAAGTCAGCAAAATATCACAATTTTCCAATAGAATTGGCGTCTCTTGTACGTTTAAAATAATTTATTTCAATTTTAAATCCATTAATAAATTACCTATTCATAATATTAATTAATAAGTAAACTATTAATTGAACTATTTAATTGAAAATTAAACACAACAAATATAATGCATATAAGAAACATAAGAAATAACTATTTAAAAAGGTTCTGACATTTTAAACATGTTTAAAATTAATTACTTTCTTTATCAACAATTAAATTAAAAGTATTAATGAGTTAATTAATTATTTATAACTATTTGCATGATATAGTCAATTTAATGTAAGACGAATTTAAAAAAAATAGGTTCAAGATAGATTATTAAAATTAGTTTAAAACAACAAATTGTTGTCATATAAGAGTTTCGTGATGTTTATTTTGAAAATATAATGACTCAATCATTGAAAGAAAGTTATATTTATATTCTGTTATTGATTTTTTTTTAAGTTGTTAAAATTACTTTATTATAACTTTATGTACTAAGTTGTAAGACATGTTAAAGTTAAAATTCCATTAAAAACTGAATCATTAGTGATATTATAACACATCTTTACTGATATTTGTGATATTTCTTTCTGAAAATATAATTGCTAATATTACCATTATCTTTTCTTACATTATAGGATTATATATGAATTGCATCAATGCCATTAATATAGAAATAACTATTAAATTATATAATATTCTAAATTATTAGAAATACTTAAATAGAGGTATTACATTAATTTTTGTGCAAAGAACTTCTTCAAAAGTATACTTTAACTGTATAATCATTTAAATAAGTCAGTTTTAAAAGTTATTGACTGTTCTAGTGGCATTATTTAGTTCAAAATAATTCTGATGCTAATTAGTAGAGATTACTTTCATATTTTCTTTACTATTAGTATAATTTTGCATTTCACAATCTACTTTTGTTTGTCATCATTTAATAGTTATTATTTAACGCAATGTAGTGAAAAAAAATAGAAGATAATATTAAATTGTGTACTAACTTTCTTTTTGATGTGCAGTCTTTTCACTGAAGTTCTTCTTTCTTTTCAAAACACTTATATGAAGGAAAAAATAACTTCACACATGTGCATCACTTAATAATCTAATTAATAACATCAGTTTTAAACTTCTCTACACATAATAATTGTTTTCTAAAATCAGATTAATAAAACAGGCACTTACTAGTTGCCGTAAAAAATGAATAAACGCCATGTTGAAAAATATAAAAGAGATTGGCGCTTAATTAGGCCAGTGTTGACACAATGGACAGGAAATAATAATGCACTAAAAACAGGCCTATACATTTTGATGGGTTGTATTCTATATTTTAAAATCTATATTAATTTGAAAAAAATTTATTTAAATAGATGATTTTATAATAAAAGACAAAAATTTGAAATAACATACATATTAGTTGAATATAGTATTTAAATTTTCAGGTCAGTTGTTAATAGTATGTTTTATATTTAAAAAAAAAAATGTGTCAGTGTGCATTTAACATTGTTAGAAGTGGATTTATTATTATGATAATTAACAAGCTATTTAATTCAATGATTCGTTTTAATGCAGTTATCTCTATTTTGCTAATTTTAAAGAAAATGTAATTATTGTCACAGATTAGTAAAAAAAAAATCGAATGAATCATGACTAATAATTAAAACTTGAGTCATTTGCTGAGTAATATGTTTTTAATTAATTTTCAGTATGTTGCAGATTCATAGAGTAGATTTTAAACAGTTAATTATTATAATTTCAAAGAGAATGTTAAAAACAATGAAATAATAATATATTTAATAAGAAAGAACCATTTTTTTAAATTTTACTCTACATTTTTTAGATTGTATTTGCATAATTAATTATTTTAACAAGTATATTTTATTCTAAGCCATGTAATTAGTTGTGTAATTTTTTTTTACTTCATTATCATCATGTATAAGTTGATTTCATTCATTTTCAGAAATTTTGGAAAGAAGTTAATTCTATTAATTCACCAGCTACGCAAGCAGTTATTATGTGTTTATTTATACAATACTGAGTAGTTATTTACTCATATTTACAAAGGTGAAGAAACACTAAGTCTCCACACACAAGGAGTCAGGTGTCTTTTGACTCCTTAAACAGTCAATATCACCATACTGAGGCTAATGTAACCTGAGGATGAACACTAAGTGTTCGAAACGCATAGTCTTTTGAAAACATTTTTTTCTTTGAATGCAGATTTAGTGTTTCTCCCATTTTCTAATCAAAATCTGGAATGGCATATACTCAACTTTATTATAAGTTAGAGTTTCTCAAACTTTTTTCGACGCAAAACCCTTTTTGGTTCAGTAACTTTCCCGGGAACCCCAAAATACTAATAACTTTCTATGTTCATAATGTAAATATTATCATATGTCTTTATAAATAGTATATACGTTTAAAAACAATTAAAAAGTAATAACATTAAAATTTGTATTTTTCAAAACTAAATAAAAATGTAAAAATAAAAGATTTTAATTTCCATATTTCCTACAAGTATATAACACATAAAACAGAATTACTAGCAATTTTAACACTGTGTTTATTTTGTAATCATTATGTAATCATGAACTAAAAATATCATATAATTACAATAATTTTGTAAGGTTTATTGAGCATAATGTTTTTGTTTAATATAATCAGATCATTCTTAAATGTTTGGCTTTATAGTTGAGAGTTTGATTCTCAAGTCAGCAGCAGCATTGAGATTTGAGTCTGTAAGTGTGTTTCTTTACTTTCTCTGCTACTTATCTTCAATTTTGAACTGTTATTATATATATATATATATATATATATATACCATGATAAACGAAAAACGGTCCGGCAGGACAAATAACAATTAAAATAAGCAGTGACACATAAACAGAAACACAACAAAGACTCACTTTTCAATATTTCGACCGTAATGGCGGTCGTCCTCAGAAGAAGAAGTGAATTGACGGAGAGACGACAGTCAACTGAAGAACTCACTGGGTGAGGGCTAAAGCAGTGCTGCCGCAAAGGAGACAAATAAAAAAGGAACTAGGAAGTCGAGAGCAAAAATAAAAAAATAAAAAATGTTTTTGAAAGGTAGAAAAAGGTTAAGAAAAGGTATATAATATATATATATATATATATATATATATATAGAGTATATATAGAGTACCGCCCTGTCTTCCTGCGGGACTCTTCTCTCTTTGCTCTTCGCACCTCCTGATGACGACGATGGTCGAAATATCGATGTGAGTTATGTCTGTGTCTTTCTGTGTGTTTCCTTCGTTTTTTATTTATTTTATTTATATATATATATATATATATATATATTCACTTTCTCCTGACGACAACGAAGTCAAAATATTGAAGTGATTTGTGTATTGTTTTTACATGTTCTTTTCTTTAAATCTTTTGATGTATATATATATATATATATTCAATGTTTTGTTATTGAGGGCTAGGTCAATATATATATATATATATATATATATCAGTTCACAAACGAAGAAAAGCAACACACAGAGAAAGAGACATACTTACAAACTCAAATTTTCGGATGATCCGTCTTCAGGAGAAAAGAGAGAATGGGCCAACCAAGCACGCCGGAAACACACCATCCTGCCGTTGTGTTTCCGGCGTGTTTGGTCGCCCATTCTCTCTTTTCTCCTGAAGACGGATCATCCGAAAATTTGAGTTTGTAAGTATGTCTCTTTCTCTGTGTGTTGCTTTTCTTCGTTTGTGAACTGATTTGCGTCCAGTTTGGATCGTTTTTTCGAATTTTAAGTGGATATATATATATATATATATATATATATATATAATTCTTATTATTTTTATCATAGTTTGTTGGAACCTCAAACTATTCTTTAAAAAAATGTTCTCAATCCAACGTTTCATCTATATTTCTAGACATCAACAGAACTATATTATTACAGAATATTAATTCTTAATAATAGCATTAATAAAGGTCTTTTCACAATGACTATAAACATTTGAAGTGGTTAGTTTTGTTAAGTGCTAAAGAAGTTTGAGATAATTTA
This sequence comes from Hermatobates lingyangjiaoensis, assembly GCA_026182355.1. Taxonomy (NCBI): domain Eukaryota; kingdom Metazoa; phylum Arthropoda; class Insecta; order Hemiptera; family Hermatobatidae; genus Hermatobates; species Hermatobates lingyangjiaoensis. Next base: position 228,367 of record JAPFBL010000583.1, read on the forward strand.
ATAATCTTGAGGTTTTATGATCATTTGAAACGTCTAAGTAAGATAATAAGATATTTAAGATGTTGTAGTTGAGTTTAATTTGTTTGGTCAACTTCAGGCCCTTGAGGAAAACTTGTGTTCCTTTAGACTTTATTCAATTAAAAATTAGAACCTCATTAATCGCAACAGTTAAGCTTGAAACTTTTCAAATTCATTCTTCTCAATATATATTTATATAATTAATTATATACATTTGTACTTGATACATTTAACCAAAGCAATTTTTAATTTTATATATATATATATAGTTCAATATAAACAAAGAAACATAGAGAAATCAGAAGAACACACTTACAGTCTCTAATTTTCGGTTTGAACCGTCTTCAGGAGAGATAAGAGAGGGAAACCAAGCGCACTGGATCAGAGACGGTTGGAAACTTACATTTATATGATGTTGGGACTCCAACTGTCTCTGATCCAGTGCGCTTGGTTTCCCTCTCTTATCTCTCCTGAAGACGGTTCAAACCGAAAATTAGAGACTGTAAGTGTGTTCTTCTGATTTCTCTATGTTTCTTTGTTTATATTGAACTATATTTGTCCGTTTTGGATCGTATTTCCAACGAAAAAAAGTGTATATATATATATATATATATATATATACCATGATAAACAAAAAACGGTCCGGCAGGACAAATAACAATTAAAATAAGCAGTGACACATAAACAGAAACACAACAAAGTCTTTGTTGTATATATATATATATATATATATATATCATGATTTGTTTTCTTGACCCAATATTTATATGATGTAATTTTTTTTGATGTTTGAGGTCCAATGATTAAAACTAGTCCTTTTGCCGACGTTTTGACATATATTTATGTCATCTTCAGGGCTACAACATGATTGTTTTACAATTAGCACTACTATTACTACTATTTGGTAATTTATTACATTTTAATATATATTTACGGTAACAAAGAGGAATTTATAGATAAATCAGTTATTACGACTATGGATTATTTTGTTATACATTAACATAAGGATATTGTTATAATTATTCTATTGCTTTAGAATTATTGCATAAATATAGAGATCACTATTTGATTACAAATAGTCTGCAACATAAAGAGATTTCCAAGGTAATCAAATAGTGATCTCTATACTTATGCAATAATTCTAAAGCAATAGAATAATTGTAACAATATCCATATGTTAATGTATAACAAAATAATCCATAGTCCTAATAACTGATTTATCAATAAATTCCTCTTTGTTACCTATACATACAAATGTACATATTAAAATGTAATAAATTACCAAATAGTAGTAATAGTAGTGCTAATTGTAAAACAATCATGTTGTAGCCCTGAAGATGACATAAATATATGTCGAAACGTCGGCAAAAGGACTAGTTTAATCATTGGACCTCAAACCTCAAAAAAAATTACATTATATATATATATATATATATATATATATAAGCACTAATAAATTCTCGACCGTGTGACAGATATACAACTAAAAAATGATTGATCGGGATGCGGTCAGTTTCTTCCACTTTCAATTCAAACTCTCATTGCCGACGTTTCGATTTTATTTAAAATCTTTTTCCAAAGGCACAAGTAGGAGTATTGGCAATTGAAGGAACTATTACAATTACATTTCTGAACTAGTATTGAAGCTTAACTATTCAAATGAAATTATTATTAACGGTTTTCATTTGAATAGTTAAGCTTCAATACTAGTTCAGAAATGTAATTGTAATAGTTCCTTCAATTGCCAATACTCCTACTTGTGCCTTTGGAAAAAGATTTTAAATAAAATCGAAACGTTGGCAATGAGAGTTTGAATTGAAAGTGGAAGAAACTGACCGCATCCCGATCAATCATTTTTTAGTTGTATATATATAATATTTGGTCATATATTTTCTTTTATGATATCACTAACACTTATGCCAAAGTTCAGTGTTATAATAATCAACGTCATAATTTAGTAGTTTAAAAAATATATTCAAATAGTATGTGTTTCTAATTCTAAAGTAGTACAATCAGTTATCATGTGGTATTTACTCATTGTAGGGTAAAAAAGATAATGAAATAATCTCCAAATATAGAAATTTAATAGTTTCAGAGACGTAGGCATTAATGCTTGAAGAAGAACACTATGTGTTTGAAACGAGCTGTTTATACTATTAAATTTCTATATGTGGAGACTATTTTATTAGCATTGTAGGGTAAAAAGCTAATGAAATGGTCTCTACATATAAAAATTTAATCGTATAAACAAAGCGTTTCAAACACGTAGTGTTCTTCTTCAGGCATTAACTAAAAAATACAATATCATCAGAGAGTTATCTATAGTACAAAGTATATACAGTACAAAATAAAAATAATATAAAATAAAATAAGAAAGAGAGTACGAACCTAATGTTGAGTGTCTGTGGTACACTGACTGGGAATAGAATGGACGTGGGTGAGGGTATGGGGTACATCTGTTTCATATTAGAAGGCAGGTACATTTCATTGTTTTTTTTTCCTAAAGATTAGGCTGAGCCTTTACATTTGCTCTCAGACTAAGTGTAGGAAACATATTGAAAATATCGTTATAGATCTTTCGTTATAGTTTTTTGCGTTATATTTTCAATATGTTTCCTACGCTTCAGTATTATCCTGAACACTTCAATCAACCAGGTTAACTAGTTATTATGTTTTGTTTAGTTCATTTAGCTCTCTGATGATTATGTAACGAAAGGCCTTAAAGCATTATATCTAATATATATTTGTTTATTGTGGTTGTTTAATTCAAATATTAAATCAAGAGTTATTGTTGATTAATAATTTATATATATATATATATATAATATATATATAAATCAAAACTTGAAACGGTCCAACAGGACTATTAGTTTACAAAGGATTTTATTATATTATTTACATACATACATTACATTTATTATATAATATTTACACTTTAATTAATATAAACAAATAAAGACACACACAAAAGACTCACAACGATATTTCGACAGTCGTCTTCATCGGGCAGAAGTAGTCCCTTTGAGTAGCTGAAGCTAACTCAAACTAACTTTGACTACTTCTGCCCGATGACGACGACTGTCGAAATGTCGTTGTGAGTCTTTTGTGTGTATCTTTATTTGTTTTTCTCTTTCCTGTGTGAAAATAAATACAAATAAAGACACACACAAAAGACTCACAACGGTATTCTTAAAAATGTCCGCTGGACCGTTTCTTTTAATTGAATATATATATATATATATATATATATATATATATATACCTATTTGTTGTAAATACGATCCGAACGGACAAATATAGTTCAATGTAGAAAAAGAAACATAGAGAAATCAAAAGAACACACTTACAGTCTCTAATTTTCGGTTTGAACCGTCTTCAGGAGTGATAAGGGAGGGAAACCAAGCGCAAACCAAGCACACGAACCAGTGCCCTTGGTTTCCCTCCCTCATCTCTTCTGAAGACAGTTCAAACCGAAAATTAGAGACTGTAAGGGTGTAGTTTTAATTTCTCTATGTTTTTTTTTCTACATTGAAATATATATATATTATATATTATATATATATACTATATATACATTATATGCTTCATTCCTTCATTCGAAGGGAGAGATCTCTCTCACTTCGTCCTCTCTTCTAGTCTACTCCTGATGACGAACAACGGTTTGAAATATTGAATTCTGTAAGTGTTCTTTTTATTCTTTTTTCTGTGTCGTGCTTTGTGTAATTTAAAGTTATATATATATATATATATATATATATATATATATATATATTATTATATGTCAGAATTATATATATATAATATATATTTCAGAATTATATATATATATTTCAATCACATCTTCACCATGATATATATATATATTATATATATATATATATATATATATATAATATATATACTAAAAATAAGAAACGGTCCACAAGGACTATAAAACTTTAATTTACACTAAGCACGACACAGAAATATTTCAATATTTCAATATTTCAATTTCAATATTTCGCGCTACGTTCTTCGACGTGGGGAGATCTCTCTCACTTCGTCCTCTCTTCTAGTCGACTCTCCTGATGACGAACAACAGTTCGAAATATTGAATTCTGTAAGTTTTCTTTGTATTCTCTTTTCTGTGTCGTGCTTTGTGTATTTAAAGTTATATATATATATATATATATATATATACGATCGAACCACAATATGAAATGGGAAAAAAAGACTAAGACCTTTCAACCACAACAAGCGGTTTTCGTTGAAGTCAAAAACCCAGCCGATGGGTTTTTCATCTCACAAAGACTGCTATTTGTTGTTGAAAGATCTTAGTTGTTTTTTACTTTCATATGTGGTTTGATTATTGATTGTTATTTCACCAAGGCGCACTTATGAAGCGACGGTTGGAGACCAACACTGTGACAACACTGATGGTCTCCAGCCGTCTCTATACCAGTGTGCTTGGTGTCCCTATCATATCTCTCCTGAAGACGATTCAACCAAAAATTAGAGACTGTAAGTGTTTGTTTTTAATTTCTCTATGTTTCTTTATGTACATTGAATTTCAATCGGATCGTATTTTCATCGAAAAAGTATATATATAATGTATAGTTTATCCAACTATACATAATTGTGGGTCTCCAACCGTCGCTTCACAAGTGCCCTTGGTGTCCCTTTCTCAACTCTCCTGATGACGGTTCAACCGAAAATTAGAGAGAGTTAAGTGTGTTGTTCCTTAGTTCAGTGTTTGTGATTCATCGTGAAACGTATATATATATATATATTATATCAAATATCATAAAGAAAAGAGTTCTATTTAATTTGGTAACTATTATTTAATATTTTCTGAAACAAGAGTAAGTTATGAGGGAATAGATAGAGGATGTTGGAGGGAAAGTTATGAACAGTACACAGGCAGCAGGTCGATACACTGTATATCCCACGCAGCAGATGCCGCAGATGCCCACATATCTCGGAAAACAATTTCAAATTCCTTTGCTTAGTTAATTGAATGACCAGATTTATCCATTTGGATAACGTTGTATGCACAATGGGGCTTTGTCCTTCGGCGAGGTTATATTATTATGAAGGCGAAATATTGTTTATTTTGCTTGCCCAACAACTAACGTAATTTTTTTTTACTTTTCTCTAAGTAAAGTACAAAAAAACAAACGTTTGACTCTGACAAAGACCGCTTGTTACGGTTGAAAGATCTTAGCCTTATTTCCCACATCTCATAGTGATTTGAACATTGATATACATTATATATATAAATATATATATATATATAAAGATTTCACATAAACACATGAAATAACAATAAATGATCAAACCACAATATGAAATGGGAAAACAAGACTAACATCTTTCAATCGTAACAAACGGTCTTCGTCGATGTCAAAAACCCAACCACCTCAGTGGGGTTTTTTATTCTAGCGAAGACCGCTTTATATATATATATATATAATATTAGAGTCGTTCCCTGCCTGCGGAGCGACTCGATTCTATCTTCCTGATATCGAGGACATCGAAATATAGTAGTGAGTTTCTGATTCATTTCTGAGTGTTCTTAGTGTGTCAATACAGTTTATATATATATATATATATATATATTAACTTGATAAACGGACAGACGATCCAAACTAGACACAATAAAAGTTCAAAATTATAGGTAAAAATAGTGTAAAGGTTAACAAAATAAAGAAACACTGTAAGTGTAAGTGTTACCCTCAAATGTTTGGGTTATCCGTCTTCAGGAGAAAAGAGAAAGGGTGACAATGCACGTTGTAGACGCGGGTTACTAGCCGTTGCGTCTACAACGTGCTTGGTCTCCCTTTCTCTTTTCTCCTGAAGACGGATTGCCCGAAAATTAGAGTTTGTAAATGTCTTTCTTTACTTTGTGTGCTATCTATCTTCAATTTTGAACTGTTATATATGTATATATTAATCATGATCAAACCACAATATGAAATGGGAAAACAAGACTAAGATCTTTCAACCGTAACAAGCAGTCTTCGTCAGAGTCAAAAACCCAACTGAAACACTAACTAGAGAAAACATCTGGTGAGGGTTTGAGAAGGGTGGGAGGGAAGAGTGGTATTTTAAAAGGGTGAAAGCTCAGGAAAGGACTAATGCTCTTAGTCTTGTTTTCCCATTTTCTTATTGTGGTTTGATCATTGATTGTTATTTCACGAGTTTATGTGAAATCATTTTATATATATAACCAATAATTCAGGGTCTCAACCGTCTCTGAACTAGTGCGCTTGGTTTCCCTCTCTTATCTCTCCTGAAGACGGTTCAAACCAAAAATTAGAGACTGTAATTGTGTTCTTTTGATTTCTCTATGTTTCTTTGATATATATGATCAAACCACAATAAGAAATGGGAAAACAAGACTAAGATCTTTCAACCGTAACAAAAGGTCTTCGTCAATCACGGTTGAAAGATCTTAGTCTTGTTTTCCCATTTCTTATTGTGGTTTGATCATTGATTGTCATTTCACGTGTTTATGTGAAATCTTTTTATATATATAGTTAATTAATGAAATATATAGGTAATTAAAAATTAGACCTGATAGAGAAAAAAAACGAAATTTCTGGAATCAGCGCCCTTAAATTAGGAAAAAAACAGTTAAAACATCTTAAGCATCATGCAATTTTTTTTATTGGCCAGTCTTATCCAAAAAAAAGGCTTACAATGTAAAAAATTATTAATATAATAGTTTATACTTAAAAAAATAATTTTATTTATACTACTAAAATAAATATACTTTTTTATAATAATATTTTGTTGTTTATTACTTTCTTAAATGAAGGAGAGAGAGAGAGAGAGAGAGTGAGAGAGAGAGAGAGAAGATGGAAAGCTTTTCGGAGCGGTATACTCTTTAAGTGACAGCCTTAAAGGTAAAATGCCCAAATTGAAACTGAAAAGTCAATGGAGAAAAGCTAGAGAAAACTTGTTTCCTTGTTAATTTGGGACAAGTGAAATTGGGAAGGGAGAGACAGGGAGAGAGAGAGAGGGAGAGAAGAGTCAAAAGTTGAAAACAAGTTACTTTTCAAACTTATCCTCTACAAACCACCCCCTCAGCCCACCCAGGCACCAACCCCCTGTAAAAACCATTCGAAAATGGAATGGGTTGATAGTAAATGAGCCTTTAGTAATCAGCTTCCAGTTGTTTGTTATTCATTAATGCTTGGATGAATACAAAACTTTTTTTACCTCTATTTCATTTAATATGTTTAATGAACAAAACTTAATCATTTATTAGAAACTGAATTGTGAATTTTTATTTTCTATCAGATTAAAATGAATGTGTGCAGGTAATTTTTATATTTGAAAAGTGCACTTAAAAGTGTAGGTTAGATTGCAATGGCAGTCCCCCACAAGGGAAGACGCAAAAACTTCTTTTGATACAACACAATGAAGATTGATTGATGTGTGTGTGTGTGTGTGTGTGTGTGTGTGTGTGTGTGTGTGTGTGTGTGTGTGTGTGTTTTTGTTTTTTTTCCCCACGGGTAGTAACTTGGGAGTTTATTTATTGTATATTAGTATGCTCCACTTTTGCTAACTACTTTTCTTACATATTGTTTACTTTTATGACAATGTATATTATTCTAATTAACTGTGTATATATATATATTTTTTTTTTTAATTGATGTATATTGTTGTGTGTGTGTGTGTGTGTGCGGTATGTGTGGTGTGTGTGTATGTGTGTGGTGTGTGGTGTGTGTGGTGTGTGTGTCTGTGTGTGTGTTGTGGTGTGTGTGTGTGTGGTGGTGTGTGTGTGTTGTGCGTGGTGTGTGTGTGTGTGGTGTGTGTGCGATGTGTGTGTGTGTGTAGTGTGTGTGTTGTGTGTGTGTGTTTGTGTGTGTAAAGCTACGATATTTCAGTTATATATTTTTGTAATCTGTATGTAGGGTTATCTTGCATTAGCACCCCCACAAGGAACACACATGGGTCGAACATTGGCCCTTTTCTGATACCACACAAACAAGATTGATTGTTCATTGGGAATCCTAAATTTTGACTAACTCAAGTGTATTTAGAATAGGGCATTTTTAAAGAGTACCTGACATCGCACAGGCTAAAGGACCAACGGTATTAGATTTATTCATCTCCTGTATGAATAAATCAAGGCCCAGGGTGGGTATCGAACCGTGGACCTTCCAGTTCAGACTTGAATGTAACTAGTCAAAACAAATCCTGAAGGTAAATGATTTGGTTATTCATATGGGATTCAGTGTAAGTATGCATGAGACCCTATGCAAAAAGGTTTTGTAGTAACATTAATACTAAGGCAGACCTATTAGTTTTGTGTAGAGAAGAACACAATTGTTTTTGAACATTTTTGTTTAATAGAAAATCTACATTACAGTTTTTATTTCAAACAACTAGCTCTGATGATTCTTGAAACTATAAACAATATATTTAGCGTTGGAATCATACGTAGTACTATTACAGCGTAAAAATCCCGAACTTGATTTTTGTTTATAAATATATTTGAATAATACTTTATTAATACAGTAAATCGTACCAACTGCAGGTAAAACCTGAATCAAAGTGTACACTTGGTAGCGGGTAGTCAAATGGCAGTAATACCAAACAGGGTCATTGGCTAATATATACATCATCATACGATCTGATAATGACCGTCTCCAACCGTCTCTGTACCAGTGCGCTTGGTTTCCCTACTTTATCTCTTCTGAAGACGGTTCAACGAAAAATTAGAGACTGTAAGTTTGTGTTTTTAATTTCTCTATGTTTCTTTATGTACAATGAACTGTATTTGTCCATTTCGGATCGTATTTTCATCGAAAAAGTATATATATATATATATATATATATATATGAACGTATAAGCCACAAGGAAAAGTAAAAAAACACAGAAAATAGAAATTAGAGCATATTTTCTGTGTTTTTTTACTTTTCCTTGTGGCTTATACGTTCATTAGTTTCATCACATGTTTATTGTGTTATATGTATATATATATATATATATATATATATATTATATATATATATATATATAGAAAAGCAACACACAGAGAAAGAGACACACAAACTCAAATTTTCGGATGATCCGTCTTCCGGCGAAACACGCCGGAAACACAACGGCAGAAAAACTCTGATTTTCGTCCAGTTTGGATCGCTTTTTTTGAATTTTGAGTGATATATATATATATATATATATATATACTTTAACACAGAGAAAAGAACACAGAAAGACACTACAGAACTCACTTCGATATTTCGACATCCGTCGTCATCGGGAAGAAGTGCGAAGTACTCGCGTTGAGAAGCAAACTGCTTATATATATTTATATATATATAATATTATTTATTTGCACTTTATTTTATCTATATATTCATATCGTTCTATTTATAATTCATAGTATGTAATCTACATTTCATACTCTTGTTTCTATATAACACAATATTTTTAATATATTTCATAATATTTCTTTCTATAAATAAAGTAACAAAAACTTATAATTTTTTATTTTAAATCGACAAAAATTGATATATGTGATAGAATAAGGATGAGAATAATAAATGAAGATGAATGAAGAAAAATTAAATAAAGATAGGAGATGACGAAGCGAATCCATCTGTCAGAGTCACCTTATCGTAATGCAAATCATTCATATAAACAGTGGAGCCATGGCAAAGCTGGCCAAATATTACAACCGTTTGTTGTATTTTAAAAAAAAGTGTTTATATATCTCATTTTTCTTTTATTTTTTATATTCAATGTCATTAATTAATATGATTGTGCTAAATTATTCTGCTACCCTGCTGCAGCAGGGCCTCACACGTATCCTGCTGCAGCAGGGACCCACACGTATCCTGCTGAAGCAGGGACCCACACGTACCCTGCTGAAGCAGGGACTCACACGTACCCTGCTGAAGCAGGAGACTCACACGTACCCTGCTGCAGCAGGGACCCACACGTACCCTGCTGAAGCAGAGACTCACACGTACCCTGCTGAAGCAGGGACTCACACCTACCTTGCTGCAGCAGGGCCCCACACGTTTCCTGCTGAAGCAGGGACCCACACGTACCCTACTGAGGCTTCCAAAGAGTCAGATGACAGGACACAGGCGCTTCAGAAGTCACAATAAAAAAGTCGACCTCTTAAGAGGATCGGCAGAGTGTAGACTATATGGGCAGGCAGAAGAAAGTGCCATCCACATAGAGACTACACTGCGTTAGAAAGCCGTAGACAGTTAATCCGGAACCCGAACAGTTGAGGATTTAACTCCGCTATACGCCTTAAGAATTTGGTAAACGGAACTCGGGCAATAGTTCTAGACACTAAACTGAGTGATTGTACCCAAACATCCGATCAAACAAAAAGGCCGTTAGGTCTGAAGTTTCTGACCCAAAGGGGGTCGGTTTTTACTACTCTATTATCCAGGTATGACCTCCTAGTCTGAAGTAATGTAAAAAAAAACAGTGCATTTGGTTTATTTAAGGAAACTTCAGCGCTTCTAAGGATATGATATTTTTAAGATAATTTTCAAACGCTTATGTCAATAACATAATGAATTTATAAATTAAGAGTATTTTCAATAAAAAAAATATGTTTGTAAATATTTTAAAAAAGCAATTGTTTATTGTCAAATATGTTCAAATATTAATCTAGAATATCCATTTTAGTCCATATATTTGAGTTTTGTACATATTACAAAATTAAAACTCCTTTTTAAGAGTTTCAGGTTTCTGTTCTTCTTCAGGTTATGTCTCCACTGTTGAGAGTCGATCTACGGGAGTAACTTAGCAAGTCACTCCTTAAGTACGTAAGTTATGAAGGTAGGAGTCCTTCCTAAGTCACTTCTGTAGATCAACTCTTAAAAGTGCAGACGTAAACCTGAAGAAGAACACTAAGTGTTCGAAACGTGTTGTTAGTGTTCATATTAATCTTTTGTTTTTTTTTGGAGACGTAATCTTTGAAATCTCCCATCTCCCAATATTATAAAATGCCACACTATAACATATAGCACAATTAATAAATCTCAAAGCTAGTTTTTGATTTTACTGTTATACATATATTTCAAACAAAAGTTATTATTCTCGTAAAGTTTATTCAAATATCAATCTGTGAAGTACTTTGTTCGAAAGTCTGATTTCTGTTTTTACATATATTAAAAGTGAAACAAATATATTTTTTGATAAAACTTAGTATTTGTCTGTATATTTTTTCCTTGAAAAAAGTATAAATTGTAAGGGGTACGAGGTTAAAGTAAAATTTGCGAGGAGTAAAGTAAAAAAATTTGGGAACCACAGGCCTAGTTTTTACAGTAACTAGTTCTGACATCCATCGCATCTTCCAGAAAATGTTTTTCTAACGGATACTATCAATTACTATAAATTATATTTATAATTTATTATAAAAATTATTACTATAAAGCCATGAAATTTTGTTAAAAAACTAAACCTAAAATTAGCAATTAACACAAAAAATTTGATTGTAGGATAAAACGCTAATGAAATGGTCTCCACATATAAAAAATTGAATCGTATAAACAATGCGTTTCGACCACGTAGTGTTCTTCCACAGGTATTAATTAATGATGAGTGTCTGTGGTACAACTGTACTCAGTACTCACAGTACTGTGACACAGTAATCACAGTAATTGTACCACAGACACTCACCCTTAGTTAATGCCTGAGGAAGAACACTACGTGTTCAAAACGCGTTGTTTATACGATTAAATTTTTATAGGTGGAGACTATTTCATATACTTTTTTTACCCTTCAATGAGTAAATACCACATAATAACTATTGCACTATGTTAGAAGACAATTTGATAAAATTCCGATTACTCAAAGGAATCGAAAAGTCATCTTGGAATAGTGTGAATCACTGGATGTACTTGTCGGACTTGTTTACATTTGTGAGGGACGGACAGACTGACAAATTTTAATTGAAAAATAATCTCCTTAATTAATATTATTTTTTTAATTACTTTTAACTGAATCTTTTTTTTTTTTTTTTGGAAATATGGTTCATTAGGTTTTGAATTAGTATTGAGAAGGAAGACAAGTTTGGGTTTGTCGTGGGGCAAGCTGAGAAAGTAATTGATTTAGTAGAGTTGAAAGCAGTTTAAGGCGGGGGCGGCGGGCGACAGATCAAAGCCGGCGCAGGCAAGAGGGGGCTGATTTTACCCCGAACACACTTTTAGGTCAACGGACAATCAACATGCCTTGTCCCCCCCCCCCCCCCCCCCCATCCCTAGAGAGAGCAGGCTTCAGTTTTGTCAACAACCATCTATCTCTTCAGAGCCTTCAGCTCCTTTCTCCTTAAGGGAAAACCGGCTTTCATCAACACGATTAATACCAACACGAATTACCCATTAATTAATGGCAAATAAATAACTAAATACATTATAAAGTTTACTACAAAAGAGGTTCTTGAGGATTTTTGTCATAAAAAATTCAATTCCTGATTATATGGTGACGTTTCCAAAAAAAAATGTTTGGTATTTTCAAGGCTAAAAAAACAATTTATTAACGACATAAATAGAGCAAGACAAATACATCAACGGAATACCAACCAACAGAAAAAAAACAAACATTTGTTGTTTAAACCTAATTACTTATTATTAATTATTAAGACAAGAAAACTAAAATAAAACTAAACCTAATAATACGAGTATATAATTAGGTTTAAACAACAAATGTTTGTTTTTTTTTTGTTTTCTGTTGGTTGGTATTCAACAGATTTATTTGTTTTGCTCTACTTATGTCGTTGATAAACTGTTTAAATGCCAAACAACTTTTGGCGAAACGTCGGCATATAAATAGAAGTTGAATTTTTATTACCAAAATCCTCAGGTCAAAATCCTTCTGTGAATTTGAAAAATCAGTGGTCGAGAAGCTATATCAATATAAATATATTACATATTGGGGGCCGGGTTAGCTCAGTTGTAACGTGGTGTTCACCTTTGAACTACAGATGGGCATATCGAAAACTCTCGTGCATCGAATACCGCTACTTTCGAATACAGTGCACTAATTCATCTATCGTGTATCTTGCGTATACAATCCTTTTTCCTGATCAATTGACACTATCACTAATACTTAGTGAGCGAATAAGAATTAGTGAATAAGAATTACGATTAGTGATCTAATCGGAAAAGAGCGAATCCTATACGACTACTTTGTGTTTATATCATAAGAGGCCGATCGAATATGTATCGAAGTATTCGAGTTGGTATCAGAACCGCATATTCGACTAGATCGATACCTGGCTTTATTCGGCTACTTCGAAAACTTCATACTCGATACGTCCATGCCGATCGAATATGTATCGATGTATTCGAGTTAGTAACAGAACCGCATATTCGACTAAATCGATACCTGGCTTTATTCGGCTACTTCGAAAACTTCATACTCGATACGTCCATGCCGATCGAATATGTATCGATGTATTCGAGTTAGTATCAGAACCGCATATTCGACTAGATCGATACCTGGCTTTATTCGGCTACTTCGAAAACTTCGTATTCGATACGTCTATCTAAATATTGATAAAAGTATCGACAGTGAAGTAGAAACAGAATAAAATTTTTATCAGGACTCGGTCAGTTCATCAGTTTCAAAATAAACTCTCCTACCCAATGTTTCGGTTTTTATTTAAAACCTTTTTCATAAGAAGAAGTATAAAATTTCTGAAACAGAAAAACTTATGTATTAAAGGTAAATAATTTTTTTTTAAAAAAGAAAACACTTTGAAAATTTCAGCAAACAAAAGGGGTCACGTGTTTATTCAAACTATTCAACCGTCGCTTTGAAAGTGGGCTTGGTGTACTTATCTCTTCTCTCCTGATGACGGTGAAACCCAAATTTAGTAACTGTGTCTTTTTCTATTTTTTTTTTTGTACCTATAGTTTAGTCTGAAACGTTTGTTGTCCTTTATGGATCGTTTTCTTAATGATTACATGTATATATAAATAAGAGAGATTGGAAATAATATTTTATACTCTACATATTATATTACAGTCTAAAATATTCCAGTAAATGCAAGTAATACTGGTAATTATTCAAGTATGCATATTCACAATAACGACCAATGTGATTATATAACAACATATTTCATCAACAGGAAAAGAATGCTTTAAAGTAGATTATTTTAGAAGTCGTAAAAACAAATTTACAATTCTTTTTGTTTTTTTTTTGTTAATTAAATGATAATCCTCCTCATTTACCTATATTTATACAATTTAAATTCTAATTTAAACTAAAATCCACATTTTAATTTCTTTTTTGTCCTATCTTGTCAGTATACCTTTTTTTTTTTCAGTTTTTAAGAATCGTTTTCGCTGATTAAGCAGAGAAGTATAGGGAGGTGATCGATTTGCAAGCATTATTGGTTCCTCGTTTCCTCTGATGGTCTAATTTTCTGGTTAGAACACTATTAACGTAGTCTCCCCCCCCCCCCCCCACCCCATTCATTATTCAGGTCAGGAGGATTCATTATTCAAACACTTTCCTCTTCTAAATCATTCGGCCTTTTGATGAGTCATATAGCGTGTTGATAATAGATAACAAAAAAGTTTTAATTATCCTTATTACCTTCAGCTCATATATTAGTTTTATTTTACATAAAAAATCATCTTTTTATCATACTCGAAATTTTGGAACAATGTCAGTCTCACAATTAGTAATTAGTCGGTGAAATGATTACGACAAGTAGGTTAGGTTACAGTAGTGGTTAACCTTGTGGAGGTACCGAACCCCACCAGTTTCATATGCGCATTCACGAAACCCTCCTTTAGTGAAAAATAAAATATAATTTTTTTTTCAAATTCAAGTCATAGGAGTATGTTTTTAAATCATTAGTTGTGCAATCCGTAATAGTGTGGTATTTACTCATTCTGAGGTAAAATTTCTTAAACTGTTCCTAGAATCACAAAGAATAAATTAAAAAAATAAATATAAAAAAAAAGTTTCTTTCCTCTAAATTAGTGGTTCTGGCCTTCTGTTTTTCAGTTAACGGTTTTCAAGCATACCTGAAGCCTTTTGTCACCTTATCTCCTAAATGCCTATCCCCACTCTTTCGGAACGGATCTGTTTCCTACTAGTTGTTTTCACTGGACCAACCCGTCAGTACCACATCCTTGGGTATGTCTTGAATTCTCTTAATTGAATTTTATTATTTCACTCTAATTTTTGTAACTAATTAGATATAATTTGTATTATAGTGTCTTCCTGATGATGAACACAAAGTGTTCGAAATGCATTGAATAAAACTTCATTTGTGTGGAGACTTTTGTTGGTTTATCCATTTTACCTCAGAATGAGTATGTTTTTTTTTCTTATTTGTGGACAAAATGAACCGTGCATGAATATCACATTGTTGAAAGAACAAACCCAAGACAGTGTATATGAACTCACAACAAATTACATATCAGGAAATCATTGACCTCTGCTGTTGACCTCCTCGGTGAAGGCTATGCCGAACCCTTGAGACTGAATCATCGAACCTAGGTTAAAAACCATTGGGTTACAGTGACAGTCCCACGAGAGAACACACATATGATGAACACTGGCTCTTTTGTCATACCACACAATGAACACTCTACATCGAGAGTGTTTTGGCCTCAATTTTGCTTAACTCAAAATGTAATCAAATTAAATTAGCGATCTTTAACAAGATCCCTTGTTAAAGTCGGGAGCGACGGCTTAACGTCCAGGTATAGAGAGAGGGCTTAACATGCGTGGGTGGTTGTTCCCTCATGGCATGAATTAAGAAAGGCACAACTATGTGGAGGTTTAGCCTGGGTCGGGGGTCCGAGGGGGTGAAAAGTCCGCTTCGTTAGCACGCTAGCATAGGTGACAGTCTATTAGTCAGATATGCCTAACGCCTGTCTTTTTCAAGATTTCACCACAAAGTTGCAATATTGTTAGCATCTCCACGCTTCTGCTTCCTTATCTTTATACCTTTTCTAGTAACCTCTGACGCCTTCCTTTACTTAAATATTCTTCGCTACATCTCTACTCCATATTAACTGTTACTCTTGGTGTTGTCCTTTGATGATCTCTTTTATAAAGTAACCAACAGTCTTATAGAGTCTACCAGGCCTATTTTAAAGATTTCTGTAGATGTAGGTCATGTAAACCAGCCTTCACGATGCCCACTTTGGGCACTTCAAGAGGAATGTCTAGACCAGGGCTACAATTTTTGCCCTGAAGATGATGTACAAATACATCGAAACGTTGGCCTAGGAAGCAGTTTATTTTTCTTTATTATGACCTAGCCCTCAAAAACAAAACCTACCTAATACAATAGAATAGATGAGGTCAAGAACATTTTTTGAGAATATATATGTATATATATATATATATATATTATATATATATACTTAAAACAAACAGTGATACATAGAATGAAACATAACATAGACTCACTTTTCAATATTTCGACCGCCATTACGGTCGAAATATTTAAAAGTGAGTCTTTTTTATGTTTCAGTCTATGTGTAACTGTTTATTTTAAGTGTTATTTCTCTTGCCGTGCCGTTTTCCGTTTATCATGGTATATAAATATATATATATTCGTAAATTTTGGTAGCAGTCCTTCCTTGATACACACATTATTGAAAATGACACCAAATTTAGCTGATACTTGTTTCTCAATTTTTCTAAATAACACTCTCGTTATTTCGTCTACACAATAAAATCAAGGGCAGCTGCATCAAGGGCATCCAGAAACCCTTGCAGGTAGCGACGCAGGCCGGGAGGCCACTCACCCCACAGATTAACGCCCAACTATACTTAAACTTTATGGAAAACAACCCCCCCCCCCCCTTCTACCTTCTCTGTGTATATAACAAACCAGGTTTTCACATTAGATCTTATTCACGTCCTGATGATGAATGTTGATCATTCGAAACATGTCGACCATAGGAGATGTACTTTATTGTGTAGACGAAATAACGAGAGTGTTATTTAGAAAAATTGAGAAAATTGTTAAGAAACAGGTATCAGCTAAATTTGGTGTCATTTTCAATAATGTGTATATATATATATAATAATAATTAAATGAAACGGTCCAACGGACTTTTTAATAAAAACCAATTAAAAAAGATAGCACACAGATAGACACAGGAATAACTCACTTCTATATTTCGACCATCGTCGTCATCAGGAGGCGAAGAGTCCTGCAGGAAGGCAGAGCGGCGACCTCTGCCACTATATATATAAATATATATATATATATATATTATAAAATATGAAACCATAATTTGCAGAAATATGTCATCGAGAATCGTGAGTGTTAATCTTTTTTGTGTTTTCTAGTTAAATGTAATTTTATATACATATATATAAAGAAGAAGACTTGAGTTCTTTAATAATGGATTCCGCGAGGGATATACTGAAATCATCCATACGACATCTTCAGGCAGCAAACTTTCCCAGTCTATCTCAAGTTTAAATTAATTCCAAACACTTCAGAGACAACAGTTCGAGTAGGTCATGCTATTCCCTGTGTATTATATATTGTTTGTTGAATAGATTTAAAGTTTGTGTATGGGATTTTCAAAAGTTTTGTTGTTCACAAGATAGCTATATTGAAGTTAGCCATACACAAATATGTTTGTTTTATCAATATGATATTTGTATTTTTGCACTACTGGTCTGATTCATTAATTCCAAGTTCAGTATTTATTATAACTGATTCATTTCTAAATAGTAATAAACTATTTTTAAACTGGTAATTTAAGAAAAGTTATCATCCCTCCACCACAGATGCCGCCAGCCACCCTCCAAAAACCTTCAGTGAAATGTAGACTGTAAACGCGTTATCGTGTTACCTCCCTAGTAATAATTATCTCTTTGCGTTAGTATTAGTTTATAGTGTATAAAATAAACCTGATGATGGTCTTTTGAAGGACCGAAACATGTCGTTTTCAAGTAGTTAAGTGCAATTGCAAATTAATAGTAAGCATTAGTGTAAAAATAAGTGGAATAAAATGAATTATGGACAGCTGTTGCATACACTACCTTATGCTATAAAGAAACCTATCAGAAAACTGGAAAATCTTTATAAAAAATTGCAAGAGTGGAAGTAGGTGAACAATTCATATATATATATATATATATAAACATTTCACATAAACACATAAAATAACAATCAATGATCAAACCACAATAAGAAATGGTAAAACAAGACTAAGATCTTTCAACCCTAACAAGCGGTCTTCGTCAGAGTCAAAAATAAAAAAAAAACTCAGTTGGGTTTTTGACTCTGACGAAGACCACTTGTTACGGTTGAAAGATCTTAGTCTTGTTTTCCAATTTCTTATTGTGGTTTTGATCATTCATATATATATATATAAAATAAATTCAAAACGATCGCCACCCTGCCTTCCTGCGGGACTCTTAGCTCTTCGCTCTTCACACCTCCTGATGACGACGATGGTCGAAATATCGATGTGAGTTATGTCTGTATCTTTCTGTGTGTTTCCTTCGTTTTGAATTTATTTTATTTAAATAAGTCCGCTGGACTGTTTCTTTTAATTTGTATATTAATGAAAAGAACACCAAACTTAGCTGATACCTGTTTCTTAATAAGTTTTTCAATTTTCCTAAATAACACTAAAGGTTAATTCATCTACACAATAAAGTATATCTCCTGTAGTTGACATGTTTCGAATAATCAACATTCATCTTTAGGACGCGAAAAAATATTGATCCTGGTAAGTGTCTCATTTTGTACCATACTTACCGATTATACTATACTATAGTGTAGCCTATAGTACTCAATTGTATAGATTATATACTATAGTATACAGTATACTATACTGTTTCTTAGATTATACTATATGATGGTGTAGATTTTTCTATGCTAATATGAAACTTGTACTATACTATTGTATATAGCATATTCTATAATATATAATATACTATACTATTTTGTATACTATAAATTCTATTTATATAGAATAGTATGTATCGTATTATATAGTATGCAAAATATACTATATTGTATACTATTTTCTATACGATTACGTAGATATAATGTACTATTGTGTAGCTTATACTACACTATTGTATACGGTATACAATATAATATTTTGTAGCTTATACTTTATTATTGCATAGATTATAGAATACTATTCTGTACTTTATACTATACTATTGTATACAGTATACACTATAATATTTTGTATCTTATACTTTATAACTGCATAGATGATACAAAACTATTATGTAGCTTAAACTATACTATTGTATACAGTATACAATATAATATTTTGTAGCTTATACTTTATGATTGCATATATATTTACACAAAACTATAGTGTAGCTTATACTACGAGTATACTATTGTATACAGTATACACTATAATATTTTGTAGCTTATAATTTATGATTGCGTAGATTATACAATACTATTGTGTTGCTTATACTATACTATTGTATATAGTATACACTATAATATTTTGTAGATTATAATTTATGATTGCGTAGATTATACTATACTATTGTGCATTTTAGTAGAAGAAACATGCTTTTTGTTTTGACTTACCAAGAAAAAACATCCTCGAGATATCTGATGACAGTGAGCGATATCTGCCAAGTGATTTGCAAAACAGTTGGGGTCTTGTGCTGTGTCATTGTCAGTGCCGAAGTGCATGTCTACGAGCTCCACCTGCAAAACACAGGCAAATAATCAGCTAATAGCTCACGTCATGACTAAGTACAGTGGTAATGGAACGAAAATAATTTACATTATACATGTTTTGAGGTCTTGGGAATCTATATCTACTTTAGTAAATACATTACAGTAAATACTTTAGTGAAAACAGTGATTAGAAAATCAATGATTTTATATATAATATAAATATAATTGATAATGATTTATTCAAGGATTTAGGGGAAAACTTGAACCAGGAAAAAAATTTTGGGGCGTTATTCAACAACATATGTTTAAATGAAGAACTGCTTCCTACTTTTACAAATATATATATTGTAGGGTAAAAAGCTAATGAAATTGTCTCCACATATAGAAATTTAATCGAATAAACAACGCGTTTCGAACACGTAAAATTCTTCTTCAGGGATTAACTAAAAAAATACAATGTCAGCAATACAAAAGAGTACTATCATTACCAGTACAAAGTAAATATAGTATAAAACAAAAATAAAATAAAATAAGGAAGAGAGTACGAACCTAAGGGTGAGTGTCTGTGGTACAACTGACTGGGAATAGGATGGAAGTGGGTGAGGGTATGGAGGTATATTTCTTTGTTATTTTCTTCCTAAAGGTTAAGCAGGGCCTTTACATTTGCTCTAAGACTAAGTGTAGGAAACATATTGAAAATATAACACAGAGAACTATAACGAAATACAAACAATGAATATAAGAATACAGAGAAAATAGAACTCTTTTTTTTTATATGATTAAATTAAGAGAAGTTGAGCAAAAAAATTTCGATTCAAACCAGAAATTTGAGACTGTAAGTGTTACCATTTAATTACTATGGGTTTCTTCCTCTATATTAAACTTTATATATATGTATAAATTCATTCTTTGTCTAAACTAAGTTTATTAGTAGATTTTATTTATTGAAAACGTATTTTAGACAAAGTAAATAATAAATATTTCTTATATACTTTTTTAATCCTTTTGTTTTGTACAGAATAAAAAAAAAGTAATATCTTATTTTAATTAAATGCAAATACTATAATTAAGGGCTAGTGTATTTTAAGAATGAGATATCAGTTGGTATGTGTGTGTGTTTCCCTTGGCAACACTCTGTCAACAGGATTTGACTAAAACAAAAGATCTGAGGCCATGTGAATTGAAATCCCCTTTTGAATTCCACGATAGAAAGGGAGGAGAACCCTTTTGAATTCACTCAAGCCGCAGAGTCTAATTTGGACAGTATTCAGTATGCACTGTATACACAAGGTTGTTTTGAGAGGGGGGGGGGGGGGGGGAGTTACACAAGCTGTTCATAACAAAAAAATTCATAGTTCAGCCAGTTGATTGCCATCAATAACTCATATCTTCGTAATTTTTAAATTTTTAGAGGGCAAATAGTAACAAACATTAAATTAAGATTTGATTAATATAATGTCAGAATTTAATAAATTTAGATGTTTGAGGTATTTACCAATAACAGTTCGCTAACCATCTTTGCAAGCTATCACATTCTCACCACAGACTGATAAGGAAATGGAGAGGCTTAGTAAGAAAGGGGTCAATGCAGAAGCTGCTGCTAATTCTAACATACATACACACACACACACACACACACACACACACAAATATATATATACCATGATAAAAGAAAAACGGTCAGGCAGGAAAGATTACACTTACAATAAACTGTGACACATAGACAGAATCATAACAAAGACTCACTTTTCAATATTTCGACCCTAATGGCTGTCGTCCTCAGGAGAAGAACTGAATTGACGGAGGGACTACAGTCAACTCAGTCGATCGCCATAATGGTTGAAATATTGAAAATATTTCAATGTCAATATTTCACTTTTTCGATGAAAATACCATCCAAAATGGATATATACAGTTCAATGTTCATAAAAGAAACATAGAAAAAATTAAAAACACACACTTATAGTCTCTAATATTTGGTTGAACCGTCTTCAGGAGAGATAAGAGAGGCAAACCAAGCGCACTGATACAGAGTTTCCAACCGTCTCTGTACCAGTGCGCTTGGTTTGCCTCTCTTATCTCTCCTGAAGACGGTTCAACCGAAAATTAGAGACTGTAAGTGTGTGTTTTTAATTTCACTATGTTTCTTTATGAACATTGAAATATATATATATATATATATAAATATATATATATATATATAACTTTAATTAAAAAAAGATTACGTCGAATATATATATATATATATATAAATTAATAACCAACAAAAACTCGATATAATATATGAATTGAATATATATATTCAGGTAATTCACCACAAATGAATGAAGATAGTCGCTCTGAGGCCTGAGGCCGTCTCTGACGACGTGAAAACGAAAGGGCTCAGAGCGACTATCTTCATTCATTTGTGGTGAGTTACCTGAATATTTATATCACGTGTTATTGTGACAACTTTGTATATATATATTGGTATAAATAGGCAGCAGATCCTCTTTTAAACAGGTATCATTAAAATTAACCGCAGTCTCGGCATTCACGATCTTAAGACTGAGAGATTCGATCCTACGAACTAACCTCCTGCTAACGGGGTTCAACTAGGAAAGGAGTTGGCCAAGTGACACGTTAAATTAAAATCGATGACTCATGCTTAGTCATTGCTATTAATAGATTAAAAGGATAGTACAGGTTAATATAAAGAGAAGGTCAAAGGTCAATAATGAACAAGAAACAAGCGGTTAGAATAAAAGAGTAGAAAGGTCAACGGTATAACTGGACTAATAGAGAATAAATAGATTAAGAATATTAAAGTAAATAAAGGATAAAAGTTTTATATATATATATATATATATATATTCTTAACATATATACTTCGTACTTCTTACCGATGACAACGGACGTCGAAGCGACTTAGCGACTTTTTCTATTCCTTTCTAAACATGAGCCTCACTTTGCAGTGAACTCCTGTTCACTTTCTATTATTGTTTTTTTTATGGTGGTTGGGTATTGGTTTTGTCTATTATATGCTACGGAAATTGAATTTATTTTAATTGATACTCTCATTTGTCTTCCTTTTAATTGTCTTTCTTTTAATTGATGTCTCATTTGAAGACAAATAAGAGTATCAATTAAAACAAATTCAATTTGCGTAGCAGATAATAGACAAAACCAATACCCAACCACCATAAAAAAACAATAATAGAAAGTGAACAGGAGTTCACTGCAAAGTGAGGCTCATGTTTTCTGTCAATAATCTTATTTCACAGAGGGACTGTGCAACCTCTATAACTATTAGCGGAATAACGAAGGCTTCGCTAGGCAGCGGGTAACTGGGACCGCACGCATGGACCTACTAACTCTACTCTCCTATTGATCACTACTTTAACGAATTATATACATATACAATATATATATATTCTATGTTTTGTTATTGAGGGCTAGGTCAAATAAAAGAAAAATAAACTCCTTCCTAGGCCAACGTTTCGATGTATTCGAATACGAATAATATATATATATAGTTAACTTCAGCTACTCAAAGGGACTGCTTCTGCCCGATTACTACGACTGTCAAAATATCATCGTGAATCTTTTGTGTTGTGTCTTTATTTGTTTTTCTCTTTCCTGTGTAAACTATATATATATATATATACGTTTCACGGTGAATCACAAACACAGAACTAAGGAATAAACAAACTTACTGTCTCTAATTTTCGGTTGAACCGTCATCAGGAGAGTTGAGATAGTGACACAAAGCGCCCTTATGAAGCGACGGTTAGAGTCCTTCACAAGTGCGCTTGGTGTCCCTATCTCAACTTTCTTGATGACGGTTCAACCAAAAATTAGAGACAGTAAGTGTGTTTGTTCCTTAGTTCTGTGTTTTTGAAACGTCTGTCGTCCTTTTGGATCGTTTTCCTGTTTACAATATATATATATATATATTTGTAAAAGTTGGGAGCAGTCCTTCTTCAATACATGCTTTTAAAAACTGGATGTCTGTTTCCACTTGATTTAATTTTGTCTTATATTTTCCCAAATTACGAAATTTTTTCAACTCAGAACTCAACTTAAAAATTAATTCACCATAATTTCTTATTTTATTATTGAACATGTTTCGGTGTTAACACCGAATAAAATAAAAAATATATATAATAAATAATAAAATAATAAATAAATAATATAATAATAAAATAATAAAAAATAAAATAATAAAATAAGAAATTATGGTGAATCAATTTTTAAGTTGAGTTCTGAGTTGAAGAAAAAATTTCGTAATTTGGAAAAATATAAGACAAAATTAAATCAAGTGGAAACAGACATCCAGTTTTTAAAAGCATATATAATATATATATATATATATATATATATATAACTAGAATTTTTAAAAGAACACATAGAAAAGAAATCACTGAACTCACTACTATATTTCGATGTCCTCGTCTTCAGGAAAAGATGTGAATCACTCCAAAGGCTATATATATTTAGTTCTTCGACGTGGGGAGATCTCTCTCACTTCGTCCTCTCTTCTAGTCTACTCCTGATGACGAACAACAGTTTGAAATATTGAATTGTGTAAGTGTTCTTTTTATTCTTTTTTCTGTGTCGTGCTTTGTGTAATTTAAAGTATATATATATATATAGCTATTTGTGTGTTGCATTAGCATGGTGCTACAACGACGTGTTCTATCATTCTGATTTAAAACCAAATTTCACCATCATAAAGAAACTTAAAATATGTCGAAATAAATTATTTAAAAAATTAGGTTCTTCAGACCGGTACTGCTGTAATCAAAAACTTTGAAGTACTCTTTAGAATGGAAACTGAACTTTTCTTTCTCTCGGAGATAGAATCCTAAAGTCCATAGCAACATGAATGACTCTCAATAATCAGTTAATTAACATTAAACTTCAAATTAGCACACTTGCGTTGTTGTCAAACACAGTTTGTAAAATGTTTTTTTGAGATTCTACAAGAATATTCTAAGCCACGAGAGAATCATTATTATATAACTTCTCTAACAACCACTCCATTTCAACTTTAACTCTCTTTCACTCTCTCTGATGATTTTGCCCCTCTTCCTCAGTCTCTCTCATCATACTCTTCTCACTTCCTTCATCAGACTTGTAATTATCATTCTCCATATTACGTTTCTTTTATTCATTCTGAAAAAAAATGGACTAGTCATCCAAAATGATATCATTTCTCTTATACTCCTTCAATTACTCAATGACACATTAATTTTTACTCATCTCTCTCACCCATGCTTTATATATATATATATCAATGATCAAACCACAATAAGAAATGGGAAAACAAGACTAAGATCTTTCAACCGTAACAAGCGGTCTTCGTCAGAGTCAAAACCCCAACTGAACACTAGATGCAGAAAACATCCGGTGAGGAGTTGAGAAGAGTGGGATGGAAGAAGTCTTATTGTGGTTTGATCATTGATTGTTGTTTTCACGTGTTTATGTGAAATCTTTTTATATATATATATATATATATATATATATAAAATTTATATACAAGTTAAGAATATATAAACCGTTTGATAAATAGGTATATTATGTAATTGGGTTCGATCAATTTTCTAGATTCAAAATCAAACTCTCCTTACCGCCATTTCAGTTTAATTTTCAAGAGAAAATATTTCGACGTCATTGTTCTAAGATGAACCGTACTGTACCGTCTGTACGACCGTACGGAGAAGATATGAAAAAGGGAAACAGAGTATTATAGAAATCTGTTTGACTAAGTCTCTTATTACTTCTTAAACAGTGAATATCACCTTACTGAGGGATGTGTGTAGCTCTTTTTCGTATATATATATATAATATATATATATATTATACCATGATAAACGAAAAACGGTCCGGCAGGACAGATAACTCTTCAAAAATCAACAGTGACTCATAGACTGAAACATAACAAAAGACTCACTTTTCAATATTTCGACCGCCATTATGGTCGAAATATTGAAAAGTGAGTCTTTTGTTATGTTTCAATCTATGTGTCACTGTTTATTATATATATATATATATATAACTTTAAATTTCACAAAGCACGACACGAAAAAGGAATAAAAGCACACTTACTGAATTCTCAATATTTCGAACTGTTGTTCGTCATCAGGAGTAAATTAGAAGAAGTGAGAGAGACCTCCCCACGTCAAAGGACGGAGCGCGAATATTTTGTAGTCCATATGGACCGTTTATTCAATTTAGTATATATATATATATATTATTTTAAATTTTGTTTGTTTTTTTGTATTCAATTTCAGAACTTTTATTCTTATTTGTTGTATTGGAGATGAACACTAAGTGTTCAAAACGCATCATCCTTTGATGAAATCTTTTTTTTTTTTTTGTTTATTTGACTGGACACTCACTGTTTTTTTTTCCTTTCTAATCAAATGTAAACGCCATACAATAGCTGCTTTCTTAGTACGTAAGTCAAAATTATTTATGACTTGAGCTGCAATTGAAATATCTTCTTTATACAAATACATTATTCATTATGCATTTGAATAAATTTTCTTTAAACCTATTTCATTTATTAATTAAATTCATTCGATATCGATTAATATTACCAATATATGGTAACTGATTACATTAATAATCGAAGCATCATTATTGATAAATTACAAGTTCATTGATTCATGATTCATAAATGAATCATTCATTGATTCATTGAGTCCTTTGATTTATGAGCATTAATTCCTCAAAAGAATGCTGACCAAATATAAAAGAAACATTTTTTTTTTTAATTTTTTTGCCAAAATTTAAGAATCATTTATACCAATGAATATGGAGTTAATCTGCAAATTGCATAATCATTCAAATACGAAAGAGGTATATTAAACAGTAGAAAAAGAATCTTTAAAAAGTATAAATATTTTATAGAATAAACAAAAAATTAACCCCTTCTATCTCGAAATTGATTAAAAAGAGACTGAACAATTTTAAGTTAAAAATACAGAGTAATGAATTGATAACAATGTCAGTTGAAATATTTCACCTCTATTGTTTATAAACAAATTGTTATCTTTCCTAAACCGGGATGCTTTATGACAAAAGACAGTTCACAGTGAAACTCCAAGGTTTTTATTTTAACACTTAGCCAGTCAGCAAAAAACAAATCCAATTCTCATTTTTTTTAATCAAAGTTTAATGTATTTATATTTAGATTCTTTTTCTTTTTTTTTTTTTTTTTTTTTTAGGGAAAAGAAGTATTCACATTTTATTTTATTCAAATCTTTTAAACAAAACATTTTTACAGAGTTTATTTTAAATAATTTAAAAATACTTCAATTTGTTGTTCAGTTGGGAATTATTTTTTTTTTTAAATAAAATTTAATATAGAAATGAAGGGATTTAGAGGTGTTTTCTTTCCAGATATCCAAAATAAAACTCATTTATAACCCAAATTATATATTAATATAGAAAACTTATAAAAGATTTATTTTAGAACTGATAGAAGACTTATATTATTGAAGACTTATATATTATAGAAGACTATACATCATAGAGGACTTATATATTATAAAACACTTATATATTATAGAAGACTATATATCATAGAGGATTTATATATTATTGAATACTTATATAGTATAGAAGATTTATATACTCGTAACATAGAGGATTTATATTTTATTGAAGACTTATATTATAGAAGGCTTATATATCATAGAGGACTTATATATTATAAATAACTTATATATCATAAATAACTCAATTTGATATTCTATTATGTTAAGTATGACATTATTAAATATGTAGTCCTTCCCGAGGAAAGACGTGTTCAGATTTATTCACCTCTCATGTGAATTAATCGAGGACTAGCATGGCTATTGAACTCCGGACCTAGCAGTCTAAAAACGCTATAACTGAGCTAACTTGGTCTTTATTGGAAGTCGGAAATGATCCCTAACTCAAGTATATTTAAAATAAGGATCTTTATCGAGTACCTGATATCGTACAGGCTAAAGGACTCATGGAACAGACGATGTGTCAGATATATTCACCTCCCACGAAAAGAAATCCATGGCCAGAGTGGGTATTGAACTACTGACCTACCAATCCTGAGGCGAGCACGTAAACATTGAGCTGCTCTCCTTCTCCTTCACAGACTTTTGCATTCAATTTAACTTAAAGAAAGCAAAACACTGACAAAAAAAACCTGAAACTGTTCATATATATATATATATATATATATATAAAACTCAAAAATTGTTATTGACCTCTTCTATTCTATTCACTGTTTCGTTATTGTGGTGGTTTGACCTAGCCCTCAATAACGAAACAGTGAATATATATATATACCAATTAAAAGAAACGGTCCAGCGGACTTTTTTAAAATAAAATAAATTCAAAATGAAGGAAACACACAGAACACAGACATAACTCACATCGATATTTCGACCATCGTCGTCATCAGGAGGTGCAAAGAGCGAAGAGCGAGGAGTCCCGCAGGAAGAGTTCTTGCGGGACTCTTTGCTCTTCGCACCTCCTGATGACGACGATGGTCAAAATATCGATGTGAGTTATGTCTGTGTCTTTCTGTGTGTTTCCTTTGTTTTGAATTTATTTTATATATATATATATATATATATATATATATATATATATATATGTATACTTTTTCGTTGGAAATACGATCCAAAACCGACAAATATAGTTCAATATAGACAAAGAAAAATAGAGAAATCAAAAGAACACACTTACAGTCTCTAATTTTCGGTTTGAACCGTCTTCAGGAGAGATAAGAGAGGGAAACCAAGCGTACAGGTTCAGAGACGGTTGGAGACCGTCTGAAGGGTCTCCAACCGTCTCTGAACCAGTGCGCTTGGTTTCCCTCTCTTATCCCTCCTGAAGACGGTTCAAACAGAAAATTAGAGACTGTAAGTGTGTTCTTTTGATTTCTCTATGTTTCTTTGTCTATATTGAATTATATATATATATATATATATATATATATATATATATAAAGATTTCACATAAACACGTGAAATAACAATCAATGATCAAACCACAATAAGAAAATGGGAAAACAAGACTAAGATCTTTCAACCGTAACAAGCGGTTTTCGTCAGTTGGGTTTTTGACTCTGACGAAGACCGTTTGTTACGGTTGAAAGATCTTAGTCTTGTTTTCCCATTTTCTTATTGTGGTTTGATCATTGATATATAATATATACTCACTTCTCAACACGAGTACTTCGCACTTCTTCCCGATGACGACGGATGTCGAAATATCGAAGTGAATTCTGTAGTGACTTTCTGTGTTTCTTTCTTAATTGTTAAAGTTCAATTCATATATTATATCAAAGTTATTGTTGATTACTAATTTTTATATACATATATATATGAATAATAATCAAAATAATACTTGGTGTAATAAATGGATTAATTTACCACAATGAAACAAATTTGGAAACAATTGTTTCCAATTTGTTTCATTGTGGTAAATTAATCCATATATATATATATATAAAGTGCTTTTGGTTGTTTGTTTATGTTTAAATGCATAGAATCAGTAATATCCTTATTAATATTGTGTTTGTTGAAACATGGCTTGGTTGACTACTGTTCCAGTGTCAATCTGAAATGATAATATATTTAGAACAACCTTACTATGAAATCCATCTTGTTAATACTGTCAAACAATTGCCAGGAGCTTGAGAATTGTAACACTATGAAACTGTAATCCAAGAAGAGTGGGCGGGGTTAATGATTTATTAACTGTCACTCCAACTGGAGTATTCTGATCCTTAGAGCAATAGAATATTAAGTAAGATCGATGGAATGGGTATCCAAGTATCTCAGGATTGCAAACTGATCAACTTAGTTATCCTATTCAACAAACTGGATTAACAAACTATAAATGACACCTTCCTTTATTAAGTCAATAAACTATAGCAAATTTACTGTGTTTGTTTACTAAACACTACCATATGTATTTGATTTTTCAGCCTAAATTATATTAAAGATAGAAATTTCGCATCAATCTGTATATATAAATTACAAAGTTTGTCTGTCTGTCCACTATAGAAATAAAACTGGAGACATTTAGATACAAAGAAACATATGGATCTTATAAAAAGATTTCACATAAACACGTTAAAAAACAATCAATGATCAAAGTACAATAAGAAATGGGAACAAGACTAAAATGGGAAACTAAGTCTTGTTAAGATCATTAAT
Organism: Hermatobates lingyangjiaoensis; assembly: GCA_026182355.1. NCBI lineage: Eukaryota > Metazoa > Arthropoda > Insecta > Hemiptera > Hermatobatidae > Hermatobates > Hermatobates lingyangjiaoensis. The sequence continues at coordinate 258,203 of JAPFBL010000583.1, forward strand.
GGATCTTAAGTCCAAAAATCTAAAAAAAAAACAAACCTAAAGTCAAACCTAAGTCTTGGTTTGATCATTGATGGATCTTATATAACATTTTTTGGAGAAACTATCTACGGTATTTTGATTTTGACACTAAGGCCCCTTTTTTTTTAATCAACCACCAATAACCAAAACCCCGGCGGTGCAGGAAAAATCCCCCCCCCCCCCGTTGAAAAGGAAAAAACATTCACCCTGCCCTAAAATAAAATGAATCTACTTTTTGATTAGAAGTAAAATATTAAACCAATAAAAAAATACCAAAAAATAAAAAAAAAACTTCTGGAAAATCGAAATAATTTTTACAGGTCATTATATTTATTTAAACAAAAACTAGGAAAATAGAACAATATAAAAATGCTGAAGTAAATCAAATTCATCACTCAAATAAAATAAATTAAAAAATAACTAATAGATTTTTTGATATAAAAATGGCATAATCATTTAAGAAAAACAAAATATATCGAAATAAAAACAATGTAAACAATAGTGTCCAAGTATAATGTCTTAATGTCAAAGGTAAGTCTCAAATCATTAACTGAGAACGCACAGAATTCTAGATCGAGTAATCATATCCATTTTTTTTTTTTTTTTATATCGCTTAATGGTAAATTATACACACGCATATATAATGAGAAAAATTTAGTGTTAGTTTATCTTTTAATTGTTTTTTGAGGTGGAATCTTTCCCCCTCGTAGGGGTGAGGGGGGGGGGGGGTTCCTGCGGGAGATTTTTTTCCTACCGGCGCATAATCTACTAGGCAGATCAACTAGTTTAAAATACTTTTACTGAAATATACCCTATATAGAATCACATTATTAGTTTTGTTTCTATTTATTCATTGTTTGTGCAATCTGTTATAGCAGAGTTTTTCAAACTTTTTTCAATGCGGAACACTTTTTGCTTCAGTAACTTTACCAGGAACCCTAGATTCTAATGATTTTATACAATCATAATATAAATATTTTCAAATGCTTTTATAAATAGTATGTATGTTTAAAAAACAATTAAAAAGTAATATTACTGCAATGCTTAATTTTCGAAAAACAATTTAAAACTAAAACATTTTAATTTTCATATTTTCCACAAGTGTATAACACATGAAACAGAATTATTAGCAACTTTAACACAAAATTTATTTTGTAATCATTTTTGGTTTTATAGTTGAAAGTTTGATTCTCAAGTCAGACCGAGCATTAAGTCTACTTTTGGTGTTTAGTTTTTATGTCAGTATAAAAGGAAAATCCGGTTTTACATAATTAGGTAGTGGGAAGTGGCAGCAATGTGTGATGTGCTATTTTTACAATAGAAAGAAATTCGGGAATCAGATAGCTCCAAAAAATGACTATTGATTCATCCTAAATATGAATAAAATTTTGACCACTTCTACTTATATATATAAGTATTATTCGGTTTCATGATTCACAAGAAACACAGAATAAAACCATACCCACTAGAAAAAAAAAATAGAAAACTGTTTTCTCTAAATGTTTTTCGCGGAACACCAAACAGTCCGTTAAGAAACCCCCGTGGTTCCGCAGAACCCACTTTGGGAATCTCTGTGTTGTAGAATGGTATTTTACAATAATGGGGAATTTTAAAATTACGTCTCTACACAAACAAAAAGTTTAATAACAAAACTAACAACACATTTCGAACACTTAGTGCCTTCTTCAGATTTACACTTCACTCCTCACTGAGTATTTCTTAAGTCCCTTGTTACAATAACAGCTAAACAATCCAGATAAAAACATGAAAAAAGAATACTAAGTTTTGAATTTCCCAATTAAGGAAATCAATAAAATAAATACTCTGAGCCGATATAAATAAATAAAGTCAGCGAATCACTTTTTGCCATCACGGATCAAACAAAAGTAAGAACTAAGAAGATAACATAAAAGTGACTTTTAATTATATTATTTATTTCAATTATAATAATAATAATAATAATAATTAAACGAAACGGTCCAACAGACTATTAAATAAAAACCAATTAAAAAAGATAGCACACAGATAGACACAGGAATAACTCACATCTATATTTCAACCATCGTCGTCATCAGGAGGCGAAGAGTCCTGCAGGAAGGCAGAGCGGCAACACATTATTTTAATTACTATTTTTTTTATTTTTCATTATAATAATTCATCAATAAATCATAATTTTTTTTTTTTATTACAATACAGTTACTTTTTAAACACTGCATGGTATATGGATTTGAGCATTAAACAAGAAATATACAACAATTTGCAAGCTATGTGACTGTAGAAGTCTATAGTTTAACTGTTTCATTCCGTGACAAAGCATAAATTAAATAATCAAGGCATATAGGTTAGTTGGCGAAGAATAGAGTCACTGTTGCAGAGAGCACCCTGATTTATTTTGTTTTACCTCAATTAAGAATAGATTCCAGATGGCTGGACATACCTCATGCTTCATACAATTGTTTGGTTTAATTTTTTTTTTTTTTTTTTGAATTGCTTGGCTACATTGTGGCAGATACGAGTATGATATAAATTATGTGATCCAGCGGAATCTTTTCAGTTGTTTTAAAATACATTCTTCTCTAAAGAAAATATAATAAAATAGATTTTTTTTTCATTACCGCTATCTGACTATTCTCATCTATCTATGAATGATCTAACCACAATAAGAAAATGGGAAAACAAGACTAAGATGTTTCAACCGTAACAAGCGGTCTTCGTCGGAGTCAAAAACCCAACTGAGACCGCTTGTTACGGTTGAAAGATCTTAGTCTTGTTTTACCATTTTCTTATTGTGGTTTGATCATTGTATATATATATAATACCTATATATATTAACTTAGTAAACAGAAAGACGATCTAAATTTGAAACCGGACGCTATAACAGTTCAAATTTGAAGTTAGGTAGAACAGAAAGTAAAGAAACACACTTACAGACCCAAATTTTCGGGTAATCCGTCTTCAGGAGAAAAGAGAAAGGGAGACCAAACACGTAGTAGGCACAACGGCTAATAACCTTAGTAACCGTAGGTTATTAGCCGTTGTGTCTACGTGCTTGGTCTTCCTTTCTCTTTTCTCCTGAAGACGGATTGCCCAAAAATTTGAGCAGTAAGTGTGTTTCTTACTTTCTGTGCTACCTAACTTCAAAACTTTAGTTTTGTTTCTATTTCACAATCGATACTTTTATCACTATTATATATATATATATATATATATCGAAGTGAGTTCTGTAGTGTCTTTCTGTGTTCTTTTCTATGTGTTAAAGTGTATATATATATATATATATATATATATATATATAGGAATTAAATTATGAGAGTTTAATTTTACCTGAAGAACTGAACGAGTTCTGATAAACTTTTATTATATATATATATATATATATATATATATAATGGCAAAGGGTTACTTGCCCTTGCGTCTACAACGTGCTTGGTCTCCCATTCTCTTTTCTCCTGAAGACGGATTACCCGAAAATTTGATTCTGTAAGTGTGTTTCCCTACTTTGTGTGTTGCTCTTTGTTAGTCTCGAACTCGTATATTTATACAATCCTCTCGAAATATTCTTAACCCCTATATTCTTGATCTCTCATATATATATATATACTCATATATATATATATATATATATATATATATATATATATATATACGTATATTATGTCTAAATGGGATATAATTAAGGTTGATATTACATTTACGTATAGTAAAGTTGAGTGTGGACCACCCCAGATTTTTTTTATAATGTAATGGATAGGAGTCAGACTGAGTTTATTTTAACTTTGCCACACACTATAAATTTAAATGTTTATACCAGTATAATAAATAGAAGTCGAACTAAATGTACATTAAAAGCTAAACATTCCAACTCAACTGTTTTACGGGTTCTAAAACAGATTGTTATTTTAAACTCATTACTAAGGTATCTCAAGTAAGTAATCATTAAATCGTTTTATACGAGTGCCCATTTAAAACAAAGTCCAGTGAGAATTTCAAGCACACTTTGTTTACTATTCTTTTTATATATGTATATATCTACATTTTGTGATAAAACTATCGACCGTCAAGTAGAAATAAACCAAACGTTTATCAGTTTATAAAAATTAAACTCTCATTGCCAAGGTTTCGGTTTTTATTTAGAACCTATTCATGGGAAGAAGTATCAAACTTGTAAAACAGAAAAAACTAAGTATTATACTATACGTTTTTTCCCCATGAAAATGTTTGAAATAAAAACCGATACGTTGGTAATGAGAGTTTAATTTGAACCGGAAGAACTGACTGAGTCCTGATAAACTTTTAATATATACTTATATACTACATTGACATAAAGAACACACAGAAATTAAACAAAAACTCACTACTATATTTCGATGGCCTTGTCATCAGGAAGATAGATGTGAATTACTCCGAAGACAGACAACGACTCTTGTATAAATATATATATATTATATATATATATATATATATATATATATATATATATATTTATATATATATCAATGATCGAACCACAATAAGAAATGGGAAAACAAGACTAAGATCTTTCAACCGTAACAAGCGGTCTTCGTCAGAGTCAAAAACCCAACTGACTCTGGGTTTTTGACTCTGCCGAAGACCGCTTGTTACGGTTGAAAGATCTTAGTCTTGTTTTCCCATTTCTTATTGTGGTTTGATCATTGATTGTTATTTCACGTGTTTATGTGAAATCTTTATATATATATATATATATATACATGCTTTGTTGAACACGACAGAGAAGTTCCTGTCTATAAGCTTCTCAAGAAATTTGACTTGCCTAAAAACAGCTTTACAACCTCTACAACGTATAAGACCCACATCGACCCTCCCTCCCCCCCTCCATGATTGATGTCCTGAAGATGATCACGCAAATGTGATCGAAACGCATCGACTACAATCGCTGACCATCTCAACCGTTGTTCCAAGAATAAAAAAACAGTTTTTTTGCAAGTCGAAGTTTTTGAGAAGAAGGTTATAGACAGGAACTACTCTGTCATGTTCAACAAAGCATGCATATCGGAAGGACTGCTACCAATATATATATATATATATATATATATATATCCTTTATTCATAAATTATGCAGAAGCAACGTGGTTATAATTTCGAAGACATTTATAAGAAATTATTTTCATTCGTATATATATTATATATATATATATATATATATTAGTATATACATTTTGGTATGTTAATTTAATGAACAATATTCCGGGACTTTACAAACTGGATGAAATATTGATAAAAGAAATAAGTAAGCAGATCAAGACTCCTTCAATTTTAGGAACATTAAATTCAGACAGGGATGCCAGTAATCCTGAAGACTTCAATCAACCAGGTTAAGTTGTTATTACATTTTTTGTTCAGTTCATTTAGCTCTTTGATGATGTTGTAACGAAAGCATTTTATCTATTATATATTTGTTTATTGTGGTTGTTTAATTCATATATATATATATATATATATATATATATATATATATATATATATATGTGAATACAAAACGAAGGAAACACACAGAAAGACACAGACATAACTCATATCGATATTTCGACCATCGTCGTCATCAGGAGGTGTGAAGAGCAAAGAGTCCCGCAGGAAGGCAGGGCGTGACTCTTAGTGAGTCTTAGTGAGTCACCGCCCTGCCTTCCTGCGGGACTCTTCGCTCTTCACACCTCCTGATGACGACGATGGTCGAAATATCGATGTGAGTTATGTCTGTGTCTTTCTGTGTGTTTCCTTCGTTTTGAATTTATTTTAAAAAAGTCCCCTGGACCGTTTCTTTTAATTGTATATATATATATATATGTATATAAATAACTATTTAAGGTAAATAACTTTAAAAAAAATGTGCCTTTCCTAATTATACTGATTCAGTTGAATCCCTTCTTAATTAATAATATTGTAAACAAGAGCAATGGAAGTGTGGTTTAATACCTGAGATTCAATCAACTTTAAAAAAAAAAAAAAACCTGTATAGAACCACTCTTCAGAAAAAAAAAAGAAAAAAATCTAAAGGAAAGAGAAAGGTGGAATAAAAGAGAAGGAAGGGGAAAAAATTGTGAGGGGGGGGGGTGAAATGGGTAAAGAATTTTTTAGAGAAGTAAGAAGGTAAAGAGTTTTGAGTGGGAAAGTCCGGGAAATTAGGGGGTGGGGTGGGGGAGTAGGAAAAGAGAAGTGATCCGCCGATCTCAAGACAAAATGGAGGCTTTTCATTTCCCTTCTTAAGTACCCTTGGCCACCCACGTCCTCTCACTCACTCTCTCTCTCTCTGTCTTGCTTTTCACTCAATATATATCACTCTCTCACTT
>JAPFBL010000584.1:0-190000 GCA_026182355.1 Hermatobates lingyangjiaoensis
CACAGGGAAAGAGAATAACAGATAAAAACACACAAAAAAGACTCACAGCGATATTTCGACATTCGTCGTCACGAGCAGAAGTAGGCAGTCCCTTTGAGTAGCCGAAGCTAACTATATATATATATAAGGTATTGTTTTCTTGACCACAATTTACTAATAAAAACTGTTTCTTCTTCTTGGAGTTTTGTCAGGGTTAATACATATATATATATATAAATATATATATATCTATTTATTTGTAAATTTTGATAGCAGTCCTTCCCCTATATACATACATTGTTAAAAATTAGACCATACTTAGCTGAAACGTGCTTTTTCATGAGTTTCTTGAGTTTCCGTAAAAACGATCTAGTTACTGTATCCACAGAATATAGTAAGTTACCAATCGACATGCTAAATGAACACACTGTATCCACAGAATATAGTAAGTTACTAACTAATCGACAAGCTAAATGAACACAGTGTCCAGTGTTCATTTAGCATGTCGATTAGTAACTTACTATACAAGTTTCGAACTCTTCATCACCATCATCAAGAGCAATCCTCTTGATGATTACACATATAAGAAGCTCTTAAGAGGTGAATGAAGTTCGAAACTAGCAGAGATCGTCATACAACGTTACAGGAAAGATAAGTTTATAATCCAGTTTCCAAATGCTTGTCAGGTCCATATGATATATACATTTGTTTATATCATATATGAATATTGTTAATTCACTATCATTATCAGTAAGAATATATATAAAATCATCCATAGTGTTGGAGTAGTAATATTTCTTAACCCACGACGAATCAATGGTACACTATTTAAAGGTAAGGGCTTGATTAAGTTACTGACTGCTGAACAGCGGCTGGGAAGTAGTATGGCGGAGGTCTCTCATACTCTGAAGGTCCTTGGTATCTGGGAGGACCTCCCTCCCACACAGGCCTGCAAACACATCAAATATCAACCATAAGATTTGTTGTATGGTATTTTGCTTTAGATATACTTTAATTCTATTCAAATTTAAATTTTGTGATGCGCATATCGATTTATAATTAAAAGATAAATGTTAAGAAGACAAATCGCGTTGTTTTCTTAGAAAAACCTGTTTACGTGAAGACTTAAAAGCATGAAGGTAAGAGTATGGAAGGCTAGCCAGGACGAAGTTCTTACTGGGAGGGTAGCAGGCAGGCAGTTCTTACTGCTAGGCCGTCTAACCTAACATACATGAAGACAAGAGTGTGGAAGGCTAGGCAGGACTAGAGTTCTTACTGAGAGGTCGGCAGGCTCTGGATCACCTAACCTAACCTACGTGAAGACTTAAAAGCAGGAAGACAAGGGTGGAAGGCTAGGCAGGACTACAGTTCTTACTGAGAGGGCGGCAGGCTCTGGGCCACCTAACCTAACCTACGTGAAGACTTAAAAGCAGGAAGCCAAGGGTGGAAGGCTAGGCAGGACTACAGTTCTTACTGAGAGGGCGGCAGGCTCTGGGCCGCCGAGGAGGCCTGGCGCTCGCTCCTGCTCAGGTGCGCGCTGTAGCTCACGCTGTTGTCGTACCGGCTGCTGCCGCTATTACCCCCTCCACTCTTCTTCTTCTTTCTTTTCTTCTTTTCCACACTGAAACAAACAGAACCCATCATCACCGAACTTGGCGTAATTCAAATAATCAAACTCTTATGGAAGTAATTATTTTGTTGGTTTTTAAACCTATTTATAAATATTAAAATCAGATATAAGCTGTTTGAGTGTCCTTTCACACTACAATAATTCCAAAATAAAATTCAATTTCCTTGGTATGGGGTCCCATTCGCTGGCAAATTTTGCCTGTCATGGTTTGGTCTAAATAAAATTGTAAAAATAACTTCATTTTACCAGAGGGAATTAAACCATGGACTTTAGAACTAAACTGGAACTTCAGGTTCATTTAATTTGAACTCTCATAAAACTCTCATTGCCAAAGTTTCGGTTTTTACTTAAACCATTTTCATTCATCGATTTAATTCCCTCTGTCACCACTACTAATGGGCAGAACAGCTATCATTAATAATCTTGATCAGCTTTGTATTGAGTAGTTTTCACATCACTTTTTCTTCTAAACAATTAAAAGTACTGATACAGGATCTAAAAAAAAATATATCATAATATTTATCAATTTTTTGATTATGGAATATTTTAAAACACTTAGGGATTAAACATTTCATTACCTAAAGCTATTACCGAAAAAAGTTTGGTTTGTATTGTCATTCAATCCTTCAAAAATTTTGAAATAAGGTAAAATCCTGTTTTTTTTTTCTTTTTAGATAAAGTTTAAAAGAACATCGTCTGGTAGAGGTTGCTAAATTCTGTTCGGCGGAACACCATGGTTCCGTAACTTATAGTTTTAAGACACAATTACCTTTGTTCGATTGTACGAAGCTGGAGTAGTTACAATATAAAATCACTCTTGAAGAAAATAATTCATATTTACCTAATATTCTTTTAGAGATAAACATTTCCTTCGACTTATATGGACAGAGAGCATTATATTGTTAGTACAAAGGATGATGTGACACAAGAAGACTGTACTTACTGAGCAAGCGGGATGTTGTCTCTGTTGTCCCCATAGACTTCGTACAAATAATCGCTGAAAACAAAAGAGACCGTCAAAACGGGCAGTATACTGCCAGTAAGATGCTGGTGCACAAACTATTCTAATGTTCTTTGTTCTCGTCACTTTAGTTAACTTTCTAATAAAGTGACGAAGCAAGGATCCGGAAGAGTTTCGTCAAATAGGTATAAGCAAATTCTGCTGCGTAAATATACAGAGATATATATTGATAAAAGTATCGACCGAGAAATAGAAACAAAATTAAAGTTTATCAGGATACTCCGTCAGTTCTTCAGGTTAAAACAAAACTCTCATAGCCACGTTTTGAGTCTTACAACAAAAAAGAGGAAATATGAGAAATAATTCAATCATTCAAAAATCAAGCATACATAAAAGACGTAATTAGTTACAAATAAGAAATTTCTATTGTAATTTCTTATTCGTAACTAATTGCGCTTTAAATGCATGTTTGATTTTGGAATTACTGATCACTTCTTATATTTCCTCTGTTTTGTAGGCCTATGAAAAAGGTTTTGAATAAAAACCGAAACGTTGGCAATGAGAGTTTAATTTAAACCTGAAGAACTGACAGAGTCCCGATAAACTTTAGTTTTTGTATATACATATATAAATACGAGTTCAAAATTCAAGAGGAGTAACACCCAGAGTAAAGAAACACACTTACAAACTCAAATTTTCGGGTAATCCGTCTGAAGAAGAAAAGAGAAAGGGAGACCAAGCATGTTGTAGACGCAACGGCAAGTAACCAACCGCCAGTGTTGCTCCCCGTACCCTGGTCTTGGTCTCCCTTTCTCTTTTCTCCTGAAAACGGATTACCCGAAAATTTTGAGTCTGTAAGTGAGTTTCCTTACTCTGTGTGTTACTCTTCTTGAATTTTGAACTCGTATTGTGTCGAGTTTGGATCATGTTTCATTTTATTAAGTGAAATATATATATATAAATATATATATCTTTAACAATCAACAATTTTTAAAAATAAGACAATATTTGGGGGAAACCTGCTTCATTACAAGTTTTTCAAGTTTCCTATGTGACGTTCTTGTTCCTACATCCATACAACATAATGTATTTCAAATTATAAACATCTTTCAACTGCAACCAATCATTATCAAGATATGTGTTACAAGCAGATAGTTCATTTATACAAGTTAAGCAGAAGAAGTAGGAGAGATTAAGGGGATGAAATTTGTTTTTCTAAACCTAAATGTCATTCAATCACATATTTCATTGGAGGCGTCCTACTTGAATTTTAATTGAACTAGAGTGGATGTACCAAGTAGAACTTTACGGAGGAAACTTGAAAAACATATAAAGAAGCAAGTTTTTTAAATTCAATGGAATTTTAAATGGGGTCTTTATAACTAATGTAGAAGGTAAACTATAATGAGTAGAGAAGGTGAGCCCAGCCAGGTCAAACCACTTCCAATGTCCATATTCAAAGTGAAATTTTAACAGAATTATTACTGTTGAGCTTTCCCAGTCTTCAATTAACAATTAACTGTTCTGCTATTAATTTAACAAATTTAATGACACAATTATTTTAATATTTAATAATAATATTTAACATATAACAAAATTTAGTTCTATTGGGGGATTTAAAAAATTACGTCTTTACACAAAAAGTATAATATGAAACTAATAACTCGTTTCGAACACTTAGTGTCAACTAAAGTTCCGAACATCGGCTCTCAGAAGAGCAGATTTTAACCTGAATACGAACACTAAGTGTTCTAAACGAGTTATTAGTTTCATATCAAACTTTTTTTTGTGTGGATAAGTAATTCTTAAAATCCCCAATGTGAGTAAAATACCACACTATAACAGATTGTACAAGTAATGAATGAAAATTTAGTTAGGAAACGAAATTACCAAGCAAACGCTTTATATATACGAGTATACTAAGGGTTAATATTCATTAAAACTAAGAAAAAAAAATAAGATACTGACGCTTCACCCAATGTCCCTGCATAGGGATATGATTTCTGATAAAGGGAGGCCAACTTGACGGAGAAGAAGATGGCAGGTAAGAAGAGCAGAACCACGCAGCCTACACTTAGCCAAAAGCCGTTCTATTTAAAAAGAACAAAAAAAAACCACTTCAAATCACAAAATACCAATCATGAACAAAGCAAGCGAGAACATCAAGTAAGATCGATCTCAAATCACATATGTCAACTATTAAGTACGCTTTCATATAGTATCAAGTTTCAACTCAACCGTAAAAACAGTGTAGCTTCACAGTTGCTATTACTTTGTCAAACTGATAATCACATTTATTGATTTTAAAAACGGTTTGGTTTTTCCTGTTTAAAGACACTGACAACACCTATAATTTATTAAAATCTTTACTTAGAGATGAACAGAGATTTTCTTCCACTGATCTCATTATATAAAGGAATGAAAATTGGAGAAATTTGAAGAAATCAAATGAGAGGTTAAAGAGGATGATATGAACCTTAATTTAAATTGAAATTGCTTTTAATTCTTTAAAACTTATTTTTATTCATTTAAGCTCATAATCCTCTGTTATTATGAGAATCAAGTAGAGACAACTCCAACTTCTTAAATATTAAATATATTTTCCATTAACTTATTATTTTTAAGTGTTTTTTTGTTTATGCATTTTCAGACTTGAAAGTTTCAGGTGTCAAGTTCCAAAGCAGGAGTTGGAAAAAGTATTTTTTTTTAAATGATTTCATATTGCAGTGCTAGCAGTCTTCAGTGCAACGCCTTCCCTGTCTGCTTGGACTGGGTATTCTATTAGTTAGACAATGAACTTTGATAAATAGCAGAGGAACAGTTGTGGCTGTTTGGCTTTCTGCTCAGGAGGCACAGTGTGCCTGTATTGCAGACTAGAGAGATTAGGTCACAATCAGTACAAGTTTACGTCCTTCCCGACGGACGGCTTAGCATCATCAAGATTTATCGATTTACACATGAAAAATCTAGGGTTACGGTAGTTTCAACCATAGTAGGTTAGGTTAGGTTGCAGTGGCAAACCCACAAGGGAACACACTTAGGCCGAGCATTGGCCCTTTGTGATACCACACAATCAAGATTGATTCTACAGTGGGAGTCCTAAATTTTGCCTAACTCAAGTGTATTTATAGTAGGGATCTTTAACGAGTACCTGACATCGTACAGGCTCGGGACCGACAGCTTAACTATGTTACGACAGCTTTAACGTATAGGTTAGGAGGTTATACATCCACGTACGCCTTTTTATCATATATATATAATATATATATATATATATATATGTATAAATAAATAATAAGGTATTATTTTCTTGACCACAAATTAATAACAAACACTTTTTCTTCTTCTCGGAATTTGGTCATGGTTAATATATGGAATCACCTTTTTGCCAACGTTTTGTGTTTATTTTAAGACATCCTCAGGGCTATAAATCAAGGCTAGCTCCTATTACCGAACCTTTAATTTAAATATATATATATTATATAATATCTATTATAAATTTAATATATTTAAAGTAAATTATAGTAGCACACAAAGTAACAAAGTAAAGAAACACACTTACAAACTCAAATTTTCGGGCAATCCGTCTTCAGGAGAAAAGAGAAAGGGAGACCAAGCACGTTGTAGACGCAACGGCAAGTAACCCTAGTAACGGTTACCAGCCGTTGTCTACATCGTGCTCGGTCTCCCTTTCTCTTTTCTCCTGAAGAAGGATTACCCGAAAATTTGAGTTTGTAAGTGTGTTTCTTTACTTTGTGTGCTACCTATCTTCAATTTTGAACTGTTATTGTATCCAGTTTGGATAGTCTTTCGGTTTATCAAGTGAATATATATATATAACTTGAGACAATCAGAATATATGGCGGTGTGTCTCGGTTCGTGAGGAGGCAGGGGTAGCTCTTGTAGTCAACTCTAAGGGCTACTTACAAAGGGGTCGACGATGGCGTTGCATGTAGAAATGACTGTAGCATTGTAGACTGATGACAAAGGCCAGCACTTGCCCACGTTGGTGTAGGCTTCTTTCTCCACTCTGTCCAGGTAGGTGTCCACATGCCGGGACAACTCACCTCCGAATTCCTCTGCTAGCTGAACGCAAAACATACAGTCACATACCATACAGTAATATTAGTAAATCCCATTCAAATATTCCAAAATATTTGAGTCTTTACATTCATTGAATTACAGAAGACTTCTACAGTCAATTTATAGAAAAAGGAATTAAATCTACATCAACATGTAGAAGTTGATTACTAAAGAAATGAAATGCTGAAATAAAAAACAAAATGGGGCTACTTTTAAATTTAAAAATCAATTGCAAATTAAATAATAAAAGCAAACTCTGCGTTTAATGTTTACAGAAGGCAATAAATATAAAATAAAAACATAACTTGCTACTGAGCCACAATTGTCAAATATAGAGTTATGTCTCGGCATAAATTTGAAATAGCGACATATTCTGAATAAAATATTGCTTATGTGGAAACTTTGTCTGCAATTTCAAAAAGATATTGCTGGAAGCACTCTCTTTTCAGAATGAACTATATTTGTACCCGGTAATATGACTGACCATAACTGAAATGGTCACCTGGTAACACACAGCGCAGCAGCTAAAGGGCTATACTTTCCAAGTTGTGTGACCGCCACATACCAACTAACAGTGCAGATACACAGTAATAGTGAGACTTCTGCTTAAAACACTTATTTAGTCTTAAATTCTTTTTTTAATAGATCAAATTAAGATATGTATTGTAGTCCTATTGAATACACCAGTCCGTTAGATCATCAAATCAAAAATGATCTACACATTGATCCCTTGTAGAGTCCGAAGGGTGTCAATTCTCTATGAAGGTTGGAAAAACAAAACTGAAAACTAGTCAAAAAAAAAAAATTAAAAATATTGTAACCACTGGATTTTAGAAAAAGAATGATATAAGACAAGCTAATTACACAAACCTTGTGAACAATAGAAGGTCCTCTTGAATTAAGGACAGCCTGGGCGTGGAAGACGGAAGCGAGGAGAGACTCGACGGCGTGCCTAAGGGAGGAGTGGTTGAATCTGAGATGATGAGAGAGGAGAGACGCGTTCCCGTGCAACCAACCACTTAACTCTACCATCTTCGATACCTGTCGTTCCTGGTGAATCTCCAAGTACATAGCCTGGTTTCGTAACACATTCTTCACCTGAATGCAAGTCAAGAGATTAGATACAACCAAGGGACATTAAATTAATACACTATACATTTTTTTTATTGTTCAGGGCAATAAATTATTGACAACTCACCTGAGACTGGCTAGGAGGTAATCTGTCTTTAGTTTGTAGGAGAGCCGAAGATACCTGAAGAAGGTCTATGGAGGTTATTTTATCTTTAAGCTGAAAAGAAAACCATTAATACATTAGCCTTCTGATTTAAATAGTTAATAGAATGTCAAATACAAGGCGCGAGAATTTAAATACTAAAAGTAATTTATTTTAAATTCATTATATAGGAAGAAAGAATTAAAACTGAAAATAAAATAATATTAGATGAAACACGTTAATTGAATCTTTACTGCAATTGTTTTATCTGGAGGGATTTGCTGACGACAGCACCCTTGATTGGGATATCTAAAGCAGAACCTACCTTAACTAATTAATAAAAACCCTTGGAAAGAATTACAATGCAACTGAAACAACTCAGGGCATTATACAAAACACAAATTAACTTTGTATTCTGTATACTTACATTGTATAATTACCGGCATTATACAAAGAAAAATAATCTTGACATGTAGCGTTAATTTGATTGTGATTACCATTACAATAGGAAGCAACTTTCATGATTTCTGATTTTATTTGATTGTGATTAACATTACCATAGGAAGCAACTTTCATGATTTCTGATTTTATTTGATTGTGATTACAATTACCATAGGAAGCAACTTTCATGATTTCTGATTTTAATCACGATAACCATATACCTATTGGGATTAGTGTCTCACAATCGCACTACTTGCTGCCTTTAAACTTTCAATTTAATTACCATACGAATAACTAAACATTACTTTCTTATATTAAACAAATATGCACAAATAAACCGACTGGAATATCACCTTCAAATAAACATTTATGTAATATATTGTAATATATATATATATATATATATATATATATATATTATATATATATATAATGTAAATATGTAACAATGTAAAAAAAGAAACATAGAGAAATCAAAAGCACACACTTACAGTCTCTAATTTTCGGTTTGAATCGTCTTCACATCTCTTAACCAATACGGTTGGTTTCCCTCTCTTATCTCTCCTGAAGACGGTTCAAACCGAAAATTAGAGACTGTAACTGTGTGCTTTTGATTTCTCTATTCCTTTTTCTTTCTTTGATTTCTTTTTCTACATTGAACTATATTTGTCCGTTTCGGATCGTATTTCTAACGAAAATATATATATATATATATAATATATGTTAGTTTGCCACTGAATATGCGAAAATAATGAACTGGATGTGCATACAGTCCTTAAGGTCTTGAAATAGTTAATGGACGAAAGGAACAAGGCATATCTAAAATGAAAATAGTTTTTAATCATTAAACGATTTTCCATGAAGTTTAGGTTAAAATGACTCTCTGCATAGATTTTAAGATATGTTTTATGTTAATTTGAAGGGAGATGTTTGACTGTTTAAGCAAGTTGGCAGAGCAGAGTGCAGAGACGTCTACTCACCAGGGCAGTGTAGGCGGTGAGGTTGATAGAGTTAAGAGGAGACGCAGCGAGGGCCCGCAGCTGACGCTCGGCCTGGGGCGTCACGATCTGGATGTCGGCATTGATGACAATGGAGTTGGCTAGTTCTCGCACACGCTCTCCCACTTGCAGCTGGGCGCTCGACAGATTCGAAACGGCTTCTACGTCCAGCCCCAGTACTTGGTAGACACTGCTATTTCTGTGGCATTCCCTACAACATCCATCTCATTAGCGCATTCCAAACTAAATTACACATGTGTCCCATATTGTGATATTTGAAATGATCAAAAATCAAAAGGCATTGTTACTTAACTGAAAGTAAAGAATAATAATCCAAGGATTTTCACTAGTGTTGGGACGATTCCTAATTTTTTTCTGATTCCGATACCTGCTAAGGTTCTATCTGTATATGCTCAGTAACTCAACTCTCTTAATTAATTTTGTGTTAACTTTATTTGCTCATTGAATAACAAATGGCAGGAAATTATAAATGAAACTACATACAGTTAAAGAAAGGTATGAATAGCGAATAACCAGAATATTTTAGGATATGATTATCAAAATCAAGCTGAAGAAATTTTCTCTACAAACATCAGGAAAAATAATGAGCAATAATAATCATCACAAAAATAATAATATATATCCTACATTATATTACTTTCCCAACAGGGTTAATACTCAAATCTTTGGCTCATTACACATTTTCACTTATATTCAAGGTTTTGCGCAATTTTATTTAAAATATTTTCCACTCTATGACAAAAAAAGTTAGGTTTTAATTAAATTAAATGTTTTTGATGATATAAAAAAGTTGCAAACCAATTTTTTAGTACTATATTGTACTAAAATGATTCTTTTACTAAATTACTATTCCTAATTTACTATTACTAAATTACTATTACTAAATTACTATTACTAAATTCTAGTACTAAATTGATTCTGAATCAATTGAATACAAAAAATTACTAATTACACAATGTAATGCAAACATTTGATTAAATTATTTAACTAGTAACTACCAACTATGTTTAAATTACTTTCCTTCATCTGTAGTTGACATTAATCATTCGAGTCAAGTAATAATTTTTTAATGGATATTCCTTTCATTTTTCCATTTTTTTTAACACAAATGTTTCAAATAAACATTTAACATTTTACTAAAAGAAAAAATAAAAAAAATAACTAATTATAAGATAATGTACCTCATTCATTTATTATTCTGAAATTGTACGAAAGTACGAAAAATTTGTATTTTTAAAAGAGACAGGCTTAGAAGGATCTGCGTGGCAACCCTGATTTGATTTGTTATCCAATATTGAATCTTGTCATTAATAAATTACGATATGTTCGATCTGAGTGGGTCTAAATATGTTGCCGCAAGCAGAGTTTTGCTGTTAAACTATGTGAGATATCTAAAGCTGACAGAAGCTTTCTAAGCTGATAAAGTTGGAATATCGTCCACAGAACAATCCCTTTGCTTCAAAGAATTTACAAATAACTTTTCTGTTTGGATTAATTGAAGTTGCTAAAGCTTATTCGAATTGTTTACACTTAAATATTTGGTTGAATCCACAAAGTATGGAAGTGGCCGAATAAGCAAACTCATTGAGATTATCTTTGAAATGAAAATTAACTTCTTATACATCTTATGCAGACATGTCTTATAAAGTTCTAGGACGTTTTGATTATACATTTTTGACAGTATTAATCTCACTTCAAACAAATAGAAGTATTGTTATTAGAGTTCAAATAACTTGTAAGTTTAAGAGAATCGTAAATGAAAGAATCTGAAATCTAGGGTATTTATTTAACATGCCATTCCGATTCCCCCAATAATAAACAATTCTTATGATTAACGGTTACGATTAATCGTCCCAACACTAATTTTCACGTTTGAAGTTTTCAATAACGCATTTTCGACATTTCACAAATCTCCATTTCACCAGTCTGGGTATGCTGGACTTTCAGAACTTTAAAAATGACAATCATTAGTACTTTGAACTCAAACATATTACAAAATGTATTAGACACGGATAAAGTACGATTAGGAAAATTTCAACTATTTAAACTTACAATAACATTAATATAGTGCAGAGTTTAGCCAAACTGGGAGGCGCGGATTAGTCTAAAGGGAGCCGCGAAAATTAGTCACAGTGAACAACATTTTCCAAATTACTGCTGAAGTTTTCTATGTAAAAAATTATTTTCTGCCTTGCCTGCAAAGAAATCCAAATATGGAGCTCGTTTAGTTGTACAAAAAGAGCTACGAGTAGCTATATCGTGACAAACACCAAGATTTGATAAACTTTGTGCTAATAGACAAGCACATCCATCTCATTAAAAACAATAATAAAATATCGTTTTCCATTAGTTTATATGAATTAATTTTATAAGAGTAAAAATGTTTGTGTTTTTATTAAATCTTCAGGGGGTGCGTCAAATGATTAAATATTTTTAAGGGAGGCGTAGTAACATCAAGTTTGGAAACCACTGATATAGGGTGAGGTGAAGTTTCAGTTAGAACTTTTAAATATTATTAGAAGATAAATAGTCTTTCATACTGACAGACTTCAGATTCCATTGTATCAAAAATTCAGCTATATCAATATGCCTGAGTTTGATATCTTCCAGTTTACACATTTCATGTTGTAGAGAGACCACTTCATCATTTTTACATTGTAATTCTTCGGAAAATTCTTTACTTTCACACACTTACTACTTCCTTTTATATAAATTATTTTTTTCGACATTTCGAAACGAGAGTTTTCTGAGGTCAATTCACCTAATATGGGATGAAAACAGCTCATGTTTTGATTGTGTAAATCAAAAGCTAATTGTATAAAAAAAGATTCCTTGCACCTTTAAAGAATGACATTTGAAGAGTCCAAACACCACGTGTACAGGATATCGTTTGACCAGAGATTTTAAAATCAACCTCCACTCAAATTCTTTTAAAATAAAAATGAAAATCTTTTGAAATATTCGAATAAAAACTAAGAAATTTTTATTCAAAAAAAAAAACGAATATTACTTTTTTAAAGGTTACATTTTCAACATGTGAGGGCCATAGTTCCAACAAAAAATTTTTTGTGGAAAAGTCGAGTATATTCGTTGAGCACTTTTAAAATGTTGAAATTCCTTAATGTCGAACTTCCTAGAGAATTGAATCAGTTTTTTCAAAATTTCCTTAATACTGTAAACAAAATTTCACTCTTAATTATCTCACAGTATTTAGTAGAATAGTGTTAATATTGTATAAGACAATTCTATAACGTTAAACTACTTTAATGGTTATACTGGAATGCCTAGAGAATCAAATTAAGTAGGTAAGTACCCAAATGTTCAATTAGTGAAGGTTGCTTATTCTACATGACTCTTTACATTAGTGAAGTAATTGGTGTTCAATTAGTAAAAGTTGGTTATTCTACAAGACTCTTTACATTGGCTTTAACGTGAGAGCTATGGTAAGCTCCATGAACTAAGACGTTAAATCATTACTGCGTAGGAGTCGTTCATGAAGGTAGTGGGAGGTGCATTACTGTATGATAGCTGAGAGAGGCGGAGCGTGCTCGGCTGAGGAGTACCGCTCCAGGTGGACCAGCTGATCAAGGACTGAGAAGGCGTTGTTTGGCTCAGCAGGGTGACGCAGCGACAGACAGAGCACTCGGTCAGTGACAGACCCAGTGACCATGGAGACAATGCAGACAGCCATCAGCTCGCTGAACGTTAGAAGCATCAGCCACACTGACCTGAAAGACAATGGACATACCAAAGTGAATCATGGGGAGTGACTTAGTTATCATGCAGAGCACGCGGTCAGTGACGATAGAGTGACCATGAAGACACTACAGACGGCCATCAGCACACTGAACGTTAGCAGCATCAGCCACACTGACCTGAAAGACAATGGACCATACCAAAGTGAATCATGGGGACGCACAGCGCGTCCTCACATCCTCACAGTAATATTCAACAGTAACTCACAACTGCAATGCCAATTCTATTAATGGAACACGGACTTAGACTAAGATCAATTGCTAAGTTCGAAATATAAAAAAAAGAGAAACATTGTAAATGTTGCGAGTTTTAACATTATTTATTCTCATATAACAGATAAAAATGTATATTTTATTAGAGTTTATGTTTATAGCCATTAGAGATTTTCTTTTAGTTTTCGGTGAACTTTGAAACTGTTTCAACAGGATTGAAAGTCATAATTAAAGTTTTTATTCTAAATGAACACATTTTGAATAACCGTATAAATTATTTATTCTTTAAACTTATATAATTATCAATTTTACTTAATAATTTTAAACAAAACTAAATACCTTTAAAAATTAAGAAGAAATAGTAGTGAAGGATTGTTTGAAAGTGGGTCAAAGAGATTTTTTACTGGTAACGTTATTATTGAATAAGAAAGAGAAATGGGTAAGGAGCTGACAGGACGAGGCAGGTGGAGGCGGTGGCGCGGTCGCAGCAGTCGTCAGAGTAGAGGACGGGGTCAGGCCGGTGGCCGCAGTAGCCGCAGAGGAGTCCGAGGCCCAGGCAGCAGAGCACGGTCAGCAGCACCCGCTCACACCTAGCCCCACGTAGTACCTGCAACGCCAACGCGTCTTCATACAGCTCAAAACATCAACCTACTAGCACAACCTATGGCAGGCAAAGCTCCACCGATATTTATTACAAAGCTAAACAATCAATTAGATGCTTTCCTTTCAAAGAAATCAACTTTGCAAGCTCTGTACTACCACATTTCATGCACATGTTATATGTTTAAAATCATCAATCAATGAGTACACAACAACCAAACATTTGAGCCTCGAAAATGAGCCAGACTTGCTAGGGACAGTCATCAAGTATGCAGATCAATGAAATTGTAGAGTAAAAAAGTTAATCAATAATCTCCGCGTATAGAAGTTTAATACATAAACAACACGTTTCGAACAGTTAGTGTTCTTCTTCTTCAAACTAAAAAGGTACAATGAAATCACGAGAGTTATCTATAATATAAAATAAATGGTACAAAATAAAATAATGAAACAGAGATGTAAACATTTTTTTATGTCATTGTATCTTTTTTAGTTTTACGCCTGAAGAAGAAAACTACGTATTCGAAAATAAACTTTATTTTCTTAATAAAGTTCTATATGTGAAGACATTTCATTAACATTTTTACCCTACAATGAGTAAAAATAACTGGTTGTATCATCTTAGATTAGATCAGAGGTTCCCAAAGTGGGTTCCGCGGAACCCAGGGGTTCCTTAACAAACTGTCTGGGGTTCCGTGAAAAACATTTAGTAAAAACATTTTTCTACAAAAAAATTTTTTTGTGGGTATGAATTTATTCTATATTTCTTGTGAATCATGAAACCGAATAAGGTTTATATCTACATATACCCATAAGTAGAAGTGGTCAAAATTTTTATTCATATTTAGGATTTGAGTAACATTTTGAAAGCATGTCTACTTTGTATAACTAAAAAACTTGTATGAACTATATATGCAAGGCATATTTCTGCAACGTTTACAACTTTTTCAAGATATTCAACGATGATTTTTTTGTAGATTGTTTAATCAATGGTTTGATTAGTATTGTTCAGATCTCATACAGATAAACATCATTGCTGGAATATTGTCTATTTTTTCGAAATGTGGCCATAAAATTGTTTTTTTTTTTACTAGTGTTTCGCCCATATTTAATTTTATATTAACTGCTTGTAAGCTTTCAAGTAGCTCTGTAAATTTTCGTTATGATCTATCACATATTCTTTTTCGGTATCACCATATCTAAAAATTAACATTTCATCATACATCCCTAGTCAGTTTTTGGAACTATCTGATTCCCGAATTTCCTGCTTTTCCAAAAGTAGCACTTCACATATTACTGCCATTACCCACTACCTACTTACCTACTAACTCGATTTTCCCTTTAAACTGCCATAGAAACCAAATACCGAAATAGAGTTAATGCTGGAGCTGAGTTCAGAATCAAACTCTCAACTATAAAGGCAATAATGATTACAAAATAAACTCGTATGTTAAAATTACTAGTAATTCTGTTTTATGCGTTATGCACTTGTGGAAAATACGAAAATTAAAATCTTTTAGTTATGAATTTGTATTCGAAAAATACACATTACAGTAATATTACTATTTTAATTGTTTTTAAACATACATACTATTTAAAAAGGCTCATGAAAAATATTTATATTATGATTGTATGAAATCATTAGAATCTGGGATCCCGGAAAGGTTACTGGAACCAAAAAGGGTTCCGCGTCGAAAAAAGTTTGAAAAACTCTGGATTAGATGAATGGAATAAGGAGTAGAGAGAGAGATGTGAGAGGCACACTGACCGGTAGTGGGCATACTGCTTGAGGAAGTCCTCGGCCTGCTTGACTGGCTTATTGGAGTTCTTGTTCACTACATCCTGAATACTCTCCAATATGCCGATGAGATTTTTAGCCTTGTCGTTCAGCAATCGGCCTAAAAACAAAAAACAAATTGTATATCCTCTGATGCACCGGTTAATAAAAAAGCAAAAAAATCATATTAAATCAATTATTAAAAAACATTTTTGTTCTAAACACATAAACATTCTTTCAAATGATATGTTATATATATATCAGACTGACCGAGTCCTGATAAACTTTAGTTTTGTATACACGTTTCAGAGTAAACTATAGGTGCACAGTAAATAGAAAAACACACTGTAAAGTTACTAATTATCAGTTTAACTGTCACCAGTAGAGAAGAGATAGGGACACCAAGCGCACAGTGAGGCAAAATCCCAAAGTGCTGGGCAAAATATAAAAACGTTA
The DNA here is from genome assembly GCA_026182355.1 of Hermatobates lingyangjiaoensis. Lineage (NCBI taxonomy): Eukaryota > Metazoa > Arthropoda > Insecta > Hemiptera > Hermatobatidae > Hermatobates > Hermatobates lingyangjiaoensis. Next base: position 16,128 of record JAPFBL010000584.1, read on the forward strand.
TCCGAATTAAATGAAGCTTTGTACACCAAGGTTTTTTGGCATGCTGATTACGATTCCGATATCAAAATTTCAAAAAAACAAAATGGCGGATCCAGTAGGGCGGATTAAGATTTAAAAATAATTTGAAAACACGTTTACTGTTTTAAAAAATTTTGTAAACAGGGTTTAAATGTTTGCTACTATAAATTACAATGTCAAAATTTCAATAAACGTAATGTCGGATCCAATATAGCGGTTTAAAAATTAAAAAAAAGTCAAAAACATTTTAATTTTTATATAAATTTATGGATAAAAATCTGGTGTAACACATTTTTAAAGAACGAACAATAAAATAAAAAAGAAATAAATAAATAAAATAATAAATAAAACAAAATTTCTTTGCATTTCAAAGCAACTCTTTGAAATAAAAAATTACTAAATGATTTTGTTTAAATATTAATAATCAATTAAGTAAATTCAACATATTTTGTTCAGTAATTATAATATACGTAACTATTGTACTCTCTATACGATTCTTGTCCATTTTAAATTATGTTAATTGCTGAGAACCGAAAAATTGTACACGTGTTTAAAATAACGACTGACTTGAGATCGTTATGTGGTGCAACAGCTGTACTCTCAACGGTTATGTTTCTAATGCTGTAGAGGGTTACTGTGATACTTTTGAATTCATGTAGCTGTAAAACAAAGACATTCTGGGAACCTAACTACCCAACTGCTTACTTAAAATCATCTATAAGAAAACTTGTTTTTTCGACTTTTGACCACCTTTTTGGGATTTTGCCCCACTGTGCGTCGTTTCGCAAGTGCGCTTGGTGCCCTATATCTTCTCTACTGATGGAGGTTAAAAAGAAAATTAGAGACTGAAGTGTGTTTTTCTATTTACTACATACCTATAGTTTACTCTGAAACGTTTGTTCTTCTTTGTCGATCGTTTTGTTAATCACTGATATCCAATTTAATTCAACACTTTTTTAATGCTGGTATTTATATTTTGCCAACTGTAATGAAAACATAAACATTTTTACAACAGTAGAACAGAACGAGACTAATAAGGATGACTAATGCAAGTCATCTTTTAATATAAGAGTGGTAATTAAAACACTGACTCAATAATTTCCAATCAAATGATTAAGCAGGAATCATTAGTAATAAAAGATGTAATCCATCTTTAAACATTAAAAGGATAAGTCGTCCATGTGTACGGTAGATTAACGTTCTTATGTTATATTCTGAATTTATTTTCGTTTCATTTAAGAGAGTTTATAAAAACAACTATTTAAATTGAACACCAAATGACGAAGAATCTATTTTCCTACATTTCATAAATAATTATTTAATTTAAAATCTACTACTTTTGAATTTAGAATAACAATATAATAAGTAAACCAATTGAAATTAATTCTATGATAATTCTAATATCCTAAAAAATATCTATGATAATATATTATTATTGTAATTTTGAAAACAAACTAGGCAGTCGTACATTACTCATTTTGAAAGTAGAAATTTTAATCAAATTAAGGAAAACGAATCCGACAAGTGACTTCAGATGAAATTAATAGTTGTCGTTTTAAGTGATACACTAACTTCTACAATAATGGAAATGAATTTTTGTCATGATATGGTACGGTAAACATAAAATTTAAAGCCTTATTCAAAATATTTTGAAAAATGAAACAAAAAGTAGTTGGCTTGATGTAAAGAACGAAACGTACCTTTATGCGATTTGACCAAAAATAATACGGTTCGTTTTCACACCAAGGTATCTATGGCGTAGAAAAGTTTACTTGCAGTAAACTAAAAATAAATTGACGATGACATGCGGAACTGTCGTGACTGAGGAGGGGGAACAAAGTTTTGATCCACCCCGCCCCCCCCCCCCGCCAAGCAGACCTCATTGTCAAAATATCAATCGATTCAGGGAACTTTAAAAATGGTGGATCTATTAGTATTTTGAAATAGATTTTTATCACTATCAATACACTTTATTTTGATGTAAAATGCATAAACAAATAAAAATCTCCACACAAATGAAGTTTTATTCAACAACAACAATGCGTTTCGAACACTTTGTGTTCATCATCAGGAAGACACCAGGGATGTGGTGCTGAAGGGTTGGTCCAGTGAAAACAACTCTCGACCAACCCTTCAGCACCACATCCTTGGTGTCTTCCTGATGATGAACACAAAGTGTTCGAAACGCATTGTTGTTGTTGTTGAATAAAACTTCATTTGTGTGGAGACTTTTGTTTTTTTATCCATTTTACCTCAGAAAGAGTACATACCACACAATTACGGATTACACAACTAATGATTCAATATACTTTACTTAAAGTAAAGTAAAAAGTTTGCAAATACAGGTTTTTTTTTACAGGATGCAAAACATCATTACTCAAACAAACCACAGAATAGCGTATTCTGGTGTAAAACAAGTTATAGAATTCAAAGGGTCACATGGAATCAAACACATATACTGTGTTTAGTAGGAAGGGGAAGTGAAACAAAAATCATGTTAAATAAATTAACGAAAGTAAACAATTTTAGTCAGCTACTAACAACAGGCATATGTCATAATAGAGAATATTAAAGGTAAAAAAGTTTTTTTTTTACAATATACGTATATATATATTGTATATAATGCAATAAGTCAACGTCCAAACCGCAGTAAGAAATTAGAAAAACACTAAGATCTTTCAAGCGTAACGAGTGGTCTTCGTCAGAGTCTACAGCGCCTCAGAATTTGACTTTGACTCAGTTGATTCTGGCGAAGACCGCTCGTCACAGTTGAAAGATCTTAGTCTTTTTTTCCGATTTCTCACAGTGGTTTGGATGTTGATTTTTGTTTCACGTGTTTATTCTGACATCTTGTAGAATACAATAAACGTATAAAAAAGGTAATTTATTAAATCGTTCAATGGCAACACTGACGGAGCAAACCTAGTCCTCGGTCTAAATCTTTTGACGTAATTAGTCCTGATATGACATCTCATCCAATTATTTTCTCAAATAACAAAAGCAATTGTTGTACCTTATGACATATTATAACACAGAAATATATATATATATATATATATATATATATATATATATATATATTTATGACTCAGAAGGATTTCTTAAATGTTGTACTCTTTGAAAAATGGACTCAAGAATTTATTATTCAATGCCATCAAAGTTTAATAAAATTATAAGTCATGAAAAACGGAATCAGAGTGGCTATGGGAACGATATAAGAATGGAAAGAGTTGATATCGGCTACTGGCTTGCGGGGTAAACATGATAAGCACTGGTCGATGCCACATACTCCTTATTGATCCCTATTGAGTAAGGGCAAATTTAGAACACACGATAAAAATCGACCACGCATACCAAATTTGAGTGAATATTAGCAAGAGTTGAAGTGCATTCCAGCTAAAGCCTATCGTAGTGAACACTGAAAGCAAACACTGCCATCAAAATAATGAAATTACCAATATTTCTATTTACGATTGCCTTATCAATCATTCTTTATTCAATTTTCTGAATGAAGATAGGCATATATTGAATCTGGATATTAACAGTTTTACATATATCAAAAAACTTACAGCTCATCTACTGACGTAACTACATGACGGGTTACTCTGCTAATATATATCTTGTTACCACAGTAGTTGTAACACAGACACTCACCCTTAGTTAATACCTGAAGAAGAACAATACGTGTTCGATACGCGTTGTTTATAGATTAAATTTCTATATGTGAAGACTATTCATTAGCTTTTTACCCTACAATATCGACAATAAGTTGAACTTAATGGCATTAGATACTAATTCAGTTATATACATGCATATTATTATTACCACTGAGGTTTACTGATTTATTATTATTACCACTACCAAATATTATAATTATTATTATTTATTTATTCATTATTATTACCACTGATTTATATTACTAATACGGCAAACCGTCATACCTCGTACGATGATCTTGGAGTTGTCCATCTTCAATCGTTACAAACCTACTCAGTACTACCTAACAGTAGGTTAGTTGCGATTGAAGATGGACAAGGTCCAAAAGCGCTCCAACGACTCCAACATCATCGTACGAGGTATGACGGTTTGCCGTATTAATAATATAAATTCAGTTATAGCAGAGTAGAGCAAAGCAGATGATATTTTTGATTAGGGCATTTGATACAAAAAGGTAAAACAAACCGGCTTTTTTAATTTCTCTAGATATTTCAGGTATCCTGTGGTCGACAGAGTTCTGTATTTTGTACTTGATCCTGTCGAACTGGTCCTTGCCTTTGAGTACTTCATCAGTAATGTTGTCGGCCAGAAGAGCAGAAACATTTTGCAAACTGGTCGTCACATCTGGGAGCTAAAACAGTGGGAATGAGTGAGAGCTTGTGTGGCCAGCTTGAAAGAGTGTATACAAGAAGAGAAAAGGTGGACGAATTACCTCGGGTAAATACCTGTCAAGGAGCTAGCATGAAACAGAAAGAAAACTATCAGATATGCAATAGTTATGAGCTCCACAAGCTACTAGTAAACACATGCAACACTATTCAAGTAGACTGACACTCTTCTCTTAGTTATTTATAAAGATTTACTTCATTCAATTCACTATCATTAGTTATTCTTTTTAGCTACAAGTTATAACAGCGTAAAAACTATAAACTTATGATACAGGATGCCGGCATTACTTGTTTATTGCTTACGGAATGAATGTGACGTTGTTACCTGGGTAAAGTTGGCTTCTAAGGAGAGCGCAGTGATGTTGTACTTGCTGAGGAAGTCGAGGCAGGCTCTCTCATGCTTACAGGTGTCCAGCGGGATAGAAGAACTTCACGAATTTCTCTCAACGCTAATTAAACAAAAGACCCATCTCTGTTTACAATGACAAAATTATTATAAAATCATACTACTCTCTTAACACTTTTCATCATTCTTCATTCCTCTTCGGAACTAGTCCATTGTCAAGACCGAAGTTATTCTATCTCATTGTTTATAAGAAGACTATAATCAACCTTTCACTTGAGTCGATTGTTGGCATCCTATTTGATATTAGGATTAAAATCCTAATATCAAAATTTTAATTAATTTTAATTTTTTAATTTTAATTAAAATTAAATTTAACAAAATAATTTTTTAATTATATTTTCTTTTAGTTACTAAGAGTATTTTCACTAGTTACTAGCTGATTTACCCGGCTTTACCCGGGAAACAATTTAATTTCAACTCTAATAATAAATTACATATAACGAAAACAATTTAAATTTTCTATAGTTCCGTTACACTTAACTTTTTTGAGATAAACGAAATTAATACAGAATTAAAATTATAGATTACGCAAAAAAGATATAATCTAACACTGATTATAAATTGTACATAATATCTAATACAATTGGTAGTTGATAGATTAGATTAAACAAATAATAAAAAGAATATTTCTTGCCAAACAATACATCAAGAAATGTTGAAAGAGTCTAAGCTCATTAAATGTGATATGTCTTATCTGTTAAATCTAATGATACGAATTTTAAACCCCCAAATCGTTTCAATTAGGAGCCAGCTAGTTGAAACTCTAAACCATATCACATTACATTTCATTCAATAATTTCAATTTGAAGACTTCACACAGTTTTAAATGTTTAATTAAAATTATATCAGTTAACAAAATTGTCTCTTAAAAGTTTGAATAACAATATTTTAATGAAATATTATTTGCTTATGAAGAAGCATTGTATTGAAAAGTGCCAATTGAGTTCTAAATGTCAAATTCTAAATATATTTTTCATTATGTAATGTTAAGAGTTATTATGTTAAGAACTGTATTTATACACACAAATACATACAGTGATTAAGTTTTATATATGTGCATTTTGATTTGAATATTTCTTCATCCATTTTTTATGCTGTATATATTCTCTTATAAGTTTTACTGATTTAGACATTCATAAACGTCTTCTAGTTAGATATCATCGATATATATAATAACATATCATTTTGCCTATATGGAGTAGGGCCGAATACTAATTACTAATAATTAAATATTTTAAACAAACGAATTAATCAATCAGGAATAAAAAAAGAAGTCTTACAATTCTTTACTTACAAACAAAATACTTTCACTATTCTTTTAACATTAGAATTAATGGTTCAAATACTATCATTATTATTCGTAATACTATCATGCATACTTAAAGTTAATAAGTTATTATTTAACGCATAACTTTCTTTAATGCTTAAAGTAAGTTAAACCAATTAGATATGAAAATTTAATTGTAAACTATTGATAATAACTAAAGCTTTGTTAAAGTTAATAAGAAACCCATATAAAATTACAATAATTGTCTTTAATATCAATCTGAAAACAATAATAAAATTTCTGGTACCTGGTTATTTCCAATTGAACAAAGCATGTGGAAATATTATCATAAAGAATAACCTTCCTGAGGCTGCCATTACCAATTAAAGTCAAAATGTAAACAAACAGGTTATACAGCAAACCTTATCTATTATAATATTTTGGATATTACCTGAACCACAACTCTGATTTTTAAAAAACTTTACATACTTTACCCGGGGATAACCTGATAATTTCCTAAATTTTCACGGCGATTGGATGTATGGTTTTTGAATATTACCATATTCAAGTTAGTGTCTTCCTAAAAGACAGAATGGTATTTAGTTTTCCTTTGTCAATAGACGAGTTCTGATACCGGTCGAAATGTAAGAAAAACATACAAACCAAAACATTATATTTCTATTATAATAACTTAATTATAACCTTATTAGTGCTATCAGTAATAGCATATCATAAAAATGGTCGTACAATTTATTTCCCAACGATCTATCTCCTTCGAAAAGTAGATGTTGATTCCTTTTCTAGTATAACATGAACAAGTCAGATGTAGTGAAAATTTAATAATATACATCAAGAACAGTAGTGTACAAAAGGAACACAATGGTCAGAGTGTTTACTATGCGATCACTTCTGGAACTACTTTATCAATATAGAAGGGCAGTACAATTTCAAGTGTTATCATAGTGTTTAGTGTTATCATATCAAACTTTTTTCGACGCGGAACCCTTTTTAGTTCCAGTAACTTTTCCGAGAACCCCAGATTCTAATGATTTCATACAATCATAATATAAATATTTTCATATGCTTTTATAAATAGTATATATGTTTAAAAACAATTAAAAAAGTAATATTACTGCAATGTGTATTTTACGAATAAAAATTCAAAACTTAAATATTTTAATTTTCATATTTTCTACAAGTGCATAACACATAAAACAAAAATACTAACAATTTAACCCAGAGTTTGTTTTGTAATCATTTTGGTTTCTACGGCAGTTTAAAGAGAAAATACAGTTTCACATAAGTAGGTAGTGAGAAATGTGAGCAATGTGTGAAGTGCTACTTTTGCAATACTTTTGCAGGAAATTCGGGAATCAGATAGTTCCAAAAACTGACTATCATAAATATGATGAAAAATTCATCATAAATATGTAGAATATAAACATTATTCGGTTTCATGATTCACAAGAAATATAGAATAAATGGATACCCACAAAAAAATATTTTGAATAAATGTTTTTACTAAATGTTTTTCAGGGAACCCCAGACAGTCCGTTAAGGAACCCCTGGGTTCCACGGAACCCACTTTGAGAACTTCTGATCTACGGGATGAGCTCTAGAACAACCTTTATACATATCTTCGTCTTATTCCAAATTAAACTCTTCCGTAAAGGAATCAGTTACTGAGACTCTGGTAGGATGTGTTGCCTGATTTTTTTCCCATTGTATTCATTTCTAATAATTTAGCAGATTCACGTGTTTTCTACATATTCCTTCATGTGCTGCTGACATCAGTAACTGATGGACATTGCCTTACTTCCTGGCCGTTTGACGGCTAATGTGGTTTCTCATGTACCAGCCACATTTTCCACCACTTGGACAATAGTGAAGGCGAAAGCCGTGCAGGTAGCTTGTGAAAACGAGGGGGCGTTGAAACAACAATAATAACTAAAGGTACTATTATATATACCTTCTGAAAATATTCATTATTCCTCCCATCTATTAGGTATAGTTTTATTAGAGTAATTGTTATTTAAAATCTTATTTTTCTACATTATTATTTTGTTCCTTACCTTTACCTCCATCCGTCTTTTTAAAAACAAAATGCACTTGGCTATACTGTTTGTTAACAGTCAACCGCCTCTTTGTAATAGTTGGAAACCACTACTTTTTCTTTTAACGATGTTAAAAATATAAATATATCCAAGCAATAAAAAGACAACTAAATAAACACACACAATAGTTCCTCTCACAATAAAGCCACAAAAATAACTAATAAAATAACAATAACAAAATGATACAAAAAACAAAAAATTGAATAAAATAAAATAATGATAAAAATAAATTAACAGTTAGAACGAGCTTTAAGGATGCAAGTATGCGTCTCTTCAGGGATCTCAAATTAACACGGGAATAACATCTCTATAAGGACCTGGTCAAAGAAACAATCATAAATCTGAGTCAATGGGAGTTTCCATGGATGTATATATATATATAAAATATATTGACACAAAGAACACGCAGAAATGAAACAGAAATGCACTACTATATTTCGATGTCCTCGTCATCAGGAAGATAGAAACGAGTCGCTCCGCAGGCAGGCAATGACTTGTCTGCTGCTATATATATATATATATATATATCAGTAGCAGTTTGCTTCTCAACGCAAGTACTTTGCACTTCTTCCCGAAGACGACGGATGTCGAAATATCGAAGTGAGTTTTTCTGTAGTGACTTTCTGTGTTCTTTCCTATGTGTTAAAGTTTTTATCATACACAGGGACCTTTCATTTAAAGTTGGGTTTTTGACTCTGACGAAGACCGCCTGTTACAGTTGAAAGATCTTAGTCTTGTTTTGTCCCATTTGATATTGTGGTTTGATCATATATAGATATATTTTGTTATACTAACCACTTTCCAAAATAATAGCGTGTTCTCTGAGTGGTTTGGTGAGGGAGTCTATGTTGTTCAAGTCAGTCTTGATTCTCTTCAAGCCAGTAACTATTCTGGTCAGGTTGGCTAGCACTGTAGCTTGTGAGATCTCACCAAGCCGGTCCTTCACGATCTCTCCACTCCCTGCAAACAGTCATCACCATTGTACTTATTAGCTAGCAAAGGCAAAGAACAGGGAAAACATATGTCAACAAAACAACTGGAATCAAACAACAATCAAGAAATTATTATGAAATACATCTATAGTAACATTATCTGCAAATGTGCAATATTCAATCATGAGAAAAAAATATATAAAGTAAAATGTATTGAAAATTTAGGATCAAAAATAATAAAAATGAATGAAACAGAAGAGCTCTAACAGTATAGAAATACATAATACACACTGAAAACAACAATAAAAATAAATTAATTTAAAGAAATGTTAGAATAAGTAAATTGAATGAATTCTGATATATTTTATATTAAACAGAAAAAAAAGCCTATTTATTATGGAAAATAATGGTATATAAATAACATGTAATTAATATAACTTTTTGTTTAAAACCAGCATCCGTCTGTGTTGAAGTGAACTAAACATGAACTGAAACAATAAGCTGGCGTGACGTTGTTTTTTTTTTTGTGGAACCCTGGAGTTCCGTCTAACATATATAATTATCCCTTTAAACTCCACTTTCAGAGAGATTAAAAATGGGATTTTATCTTTTTCAAAATATCTAGGATTAGAAACATCACTGAGAAATATGTTTCAAATGAAAGTTCTAAATAATCCTTTTTTTTTTTTTTTTAAATGGAATATGGATTTTCGGATTTCTTCCAAAGTCTTAAAGTTTTTAAAATAATTAGGGGCCAGGTTAGCTCAGTGGTTAACATACTCTCCTCTAAACTGATATGACCGGGGTTCAATCCTCACCTGGCCCTCGATTTATTCATGGGGGAAGTAAATAAATCTGAGTACGTTGTCCCTCGGAGAAGGACGTTAAACCGTCGGTCCCGAGCCTGTACGATGTCAGGTACTCATTAAAGATCCCTAATCTAAATACACTTGAGTTAGGCAATATTTAGGACTCCCACGGTAGAATCAATCTTCATTGTGTGGTATCAAAAAGGGCCAATGCTCGGCCTACATGTGTTCCCTTGAGGGACTACCACTGCAACCTAACCTAACCTAACCTTCTAAAATAATTTGTTATCCATTCTTGTTTTTAGATCTTTTTTCAATTCTGACTTTTATAGACTGACACCGACACACGATCTCAGAACTTCTCTGTACAAAGCTTGTCGAGATGTTATCATCACCAGTTCATTAGCAATGCACACCACTGGGACCGCCACTGACTGTCAAACTGATAAAAAAAAAAGTCACAAGAACTTCCCAATCGTTAATACTTTTTTATATTACATCCAAATTATTTTCTTGTTTGTGCTTTCTTCTAGTCATATGGATATTAAATATAATTTGATCGGAAATAGACATATAGATTGCTGAATGAAAACTAAAAATCTTACGCTGTAGAAGCTGGTTTATGGAGGTCTCCAGTTCGTTGAAGTTGGTCACTAGCAGAGTGTTGACTTGCTGTAAACAGAGATCGATTTTAATTTACACACTAAATAATATAAAACTTTAAATTAGAATCAAACTTTAATAACTAAACATAAGAAAGCAATACGAATGAAAAGTTTACTAAGTACACTGAGGGTTTCCTTTAGGCTTAGTTTCTCATACAGTTGTAAAGAATATTTTCCCTAGTAAAGGAAAAGGTGGGATTTCATTTTGGGAGATATTGCTTCCCGTAATCCAAAGCGTCAATCTTTTTTTTCTTTTTTCACTTGTTCCCCCCCCCCCCCCTTTCAACCCTCCCCCCGCCCCTAATCTGTCCATTAAACTTGTGGTTCTCACTACGACTGTTATTTGAACGAACATCTCTTATGAGGTTCAAAAGTTGATTTTTCATTCATGTCTTCATCGTGAGATGATTATAATTGCACTCGACCCTCGAATTTCCCTACTAATAGGTATCGAGACAGGTTCGGAAACAGAAAAGTCCAGAAATTGGTAACACTGGTAAGTGGTAGCCTGGGGTGGTAGCAATGGAGTGATTAAGAGCCACCAATAGCCTCTAACACTCAACTCCGACTGTTAACCTGCTATAGGTAGGGACAAACGAAAGAGGAGGAGAAGGTGATAATGCCTCCCCTTGCATTAAATGACTATCATTAAATACATCAGATACAGTTAGTTTATGTTTATTTTAAAAAGATTTCACATAAACACGTGAAATAACAATCACTGATCAAACCAAAATATGAAATGGAAAAACAAGACTTAGATCTTTCAACCGTAACAAGCAGTCTTCATCAGAGTCAGTTGGGTTTTTGACTTTGACGAACACCGCTTGTTACGGTTGAAAGATCTTAGTCTTGTTTTCTCATTTCATATTGTGATTTGATTAATGTTTATTATATTATTATATAATATAATAATAATAATAATAAAAACAATATAAAATACGTAGTAATAATAATAATAATGTTTATGCAAAATTAAGGAGTAGTTTGCGTAAGATAACGAACTTGGAATAACCTAGGCCAGTGCTCCGCAACCTTTTCTAACCTACGACGCACCAAAATTCTTTCCACAATTCCATGGTACACCAAAAGCTTTAGTATATAGGTGTTAGTTGATACACCAATTTTACAATAAATGTTTGTAATAAATGTTACAATATATTTGTTTGTTTTTTATTTTAAAAGTATAGATACATAAAACTATAACATATTTATTTCTACGCAATCGTAATAATTTTTAATGTGATACCTGGGTTTGTTTCAATGAACACAAAAGTTTTATATTCGGCTCAATATTTGACAACGCAACCCGAAGTTCATGGTCAAGATCTTTTAAGCATGACCGCTTATCATTTTTAATTAATACAAGAGTTGAAAAACTTTGCTGACATAGATATGTCGTCGAAAATGGAAGCAATGTTAAGATTGCTTTGTAGGAAATGTGATGATATTCTTTTTTAACGTAAATCCAGAAAACATCTAATGGAACTTCGGTGAAAAATTGTCATTGTGTATTAAATACAATGTATTTGACCGCGGCCGCGGCACACCTGTATCTGGCTCATGGCACATTAGTCTGCCGAGCCACACCTGTATCTGGCTCATGGCTGGCACATTAGTCTGCCGAGCCACACCTGTATCTGGCTCATGGCACATTAGTCTGCCGAGCCACACCTGTACTGGCTCATGGCACATTAGTCTGCCGAGCCACACCTGTATCTGGCTCATGGCACATTAGTCTGCCGCAGCACACCTGTAACTGGTTCATGGCACACCAGTGTGGCGCGGCACACCTGTATCTGGCTCATGGGACATTAGTCTGCCGAACCACACCTGTATATGGCTCATGGCACATTAGTCTGCCGCGCCACACTTGTATATGGCTCATGGCACACCGGTTGCGGAGCACTGGCCTAGGCTAATCGATCTCACTCTGCCCTCCTTGTGAATTACCAATACCCAGATTATAAATTTATGCTATTCGGAAGAAACAAAAAAAAGTAGGTAAACTTGAAAGTAGAGTTTCTGTGGAGGGTCGAGTGTACTTTGTTAGGCCTACTAATGGTGTTGTACCTGCTTGGTGTTGTTGAGGTAGAGGTTTGTGTCCCTGATGGAGGTGCGGACACTTCGCGGCAAGGCTCGAGCTCCTTCTTCCATCTGCTCGTTTGTCACAAAGGCGCACACCACGCCAAACCTGCCAACACAAATCTCACAATCAGCACTGCTTCAACACGCTCACCCATAATCATAAATATCTGACAACCTTCTAACAGAATGAATAACACATGCAAATCCAACAAATGATATAATAAATTAGAATTTTGATTCATGCAAAAAGCAAATTCAAATTTTCAAAAAATCTATTAAACTTCCACTCTCTATCCCCTTCCCTGCACATAAACATAAAAAAACCTTACAGCAATAAAGGGAGTATGAGAAAATCCTAGGGTCCTTTATGATAGATCAGTGTTTCCCAAAGTGGACCGTACCGCCCCCCTGGGGGCCGTGCTTTGATATCGGGGGGCAGTAATGCAAAAAGGAGCAGGGATTCTATTTCTATAAATTGAAAATGTTCATCTAATATAATATCTAAATTTAAGTGAAAACACGACAGGTAAACTTCTAGGAAACAGTTTCTTTTAAATTATTTGTTTTGATAATTCATTTTTATGTTAAAAGTATATTCTCACCTAAGTTTCTTTTAATGTGTATTAATTTTTTTGCATAAATATGCTATGAAACAATACATCTATTAGATTGTAAATAAATATTCGATTAGTAATTATTTTAATTTAATTATTAAAATGTTACTCATTTGGTTATTTAGTCTAGGAATCTGATTATTATTCAAGGGTGTTGAGTTATAGGTTTATGGATCCAAGGGGGCGGTCATTCGAAAAAGTTAGGGAAACACTGCGATAGATTGATGACATATGCAGACTACTCCGAATCTGAAATATTCTTCAGATTTAATTTTTGAAACATATTCATGTCATTAAATTTTAATATGTATTAATTCATTAAAGTGAAACTCATTCAATAAAATGATTAATTTCATTGGTATAATTTAAGAAAAAAATCACCTTTTTCGTCGAATTATGTAAACAGGTTTATGTTCGATACAGCCCCAAAATTAAATCCTACTTTAAGAAAGATTAATAATTTTGATAATTAAACACAATTGAAACTGAATAGTTGTATAATTTAATTTTTATCAATCTTTTCTGATGATCACCAAAATACATGCCTCTCTGAACCAAATAATATTTAAGTGCACATTTAACTATGACCACTCAAACGCTGCGATTGCAGTACTATGACATAGGTTTTGAATAAATACATACATACATATATATATATATATAGAAATAAACAATATTAAATAGTGTATAATATAATACGTGGATTTAGAAAAGGTTCAACAAAACTTGTAAATTCGTCCAAATCTCAAAATTACATTTGTATAATTACTAGATATTATAGTAATGTAAAAAGAATGAATGTAAAGAAAAATTCTGTTATAGCCTTAATAAAAAGAATTTACGTAATTCACTTGCTTATACGTTCGTATGTTCTTTACTGCAGCCCACAAAAGCTAAAAACGAGTTCTTATAAATTAACACTTCTTTCTAAATTGTTTAGAATTGTTTACTCCAAACCTTGACCTGGTCAGGAAAATTGATAAGAAGATGAAAGCCGTATCTTTCAAATTGACATAATTTGGGAATTTATATAATGCGAAAGGGTATATTGAGGGTGAGTTTTTACACTTTATTAGGGTTTTAATATATAAAAGGGTTTCATTGTAGTTAACAAAGTGCCTAGAGTAGAGTTTTTCAAACTTTTTTCGACGCGGAACTCTTTTTGGTTCCAGTAACTTTCCCGGAAACCCTAGATTCTAATGATTTCATAAAATCATAATAAAAGTATTTTCATATGCCTTTTTAAATAGTATGTATGTTTAAAAACAAATAAAAAAGTAATATTACTGCAAAGTGTATTTTACGAATAAAAATTCAAAACTTATATATTTTAATTTTCATATTTTCTACTAGTGCATAACACATAAAACAAAAATACTAACAATTTTAACCCAGAGTTTGTTTTGTAATCATTTTTGGCTTTATAATAGAGTGTTTGATTCTCAAGTAAGCCCCAGCATTAAGTCTACTTCGGTATTTAGTTTCTATGGCAGTTTCAAGGGAAAATCGAGTTTCACATAAGTAGGTAGTGGGAAATGGCAGCAATGTGTGAAGTGCTACTTTTGCAATTGCAGGAAATTCGGGAACCAGATAGTTTCAAAAACTGACTAGTGATTCATCATAAATACGAATAAAATTTTGACAACTTCTACTTATGTGTATATGTAGATATAAACATTATTCTGTTTCATGATTCACAAGAAATATAGAATAGATTCATACCCACAAAAAAATTTTCTTTTTGGAAAAATGTTTTTCAGGGAACCCCAGAAAGTCCGTTAAGGAACCCCTGGGTTCCGCGGAACACACTTTGGGAGCCTCTGGCCTGGATGATATGATTTGATGCTTGTGATTCACTGATATGGAGCGCGATATAGTCGGAGGTTATTCACACTCCGGAGTCTCTGGGCGAGCAAGACCAGAGACAATTAGCGGTCGGGAAGGAATGCGAGCAGCATGTGGGAAGGTTCTCACGAGCTGTTTGCCAAGCAGAGGCCGCACTGCTCTATTGTTAACAACAAACATTTCTAGGACGGCGCACGGGTTTTTTGTCGCACGACCGACTGTCCCAGTCGCTGAGGAAAAGTCGCTGTTCCGCTTCCTTTCACTACCTCCTGGGCAATACTCGGTCATTAGCTCTTCACGGCAGCTATCCCAAACCCTTCATTCAGTAATGTTCAAGCCTCCATTAGCAGAAACATTCAAGAAAAACATACTTAGGATTTCTCACTATTTACGAATATACGCCTTCCCAAAAAAAAAAACTTGCAACAAGATTCAGCCACATATTAACTACTAGAAATACTGTATTTGACTACAATATCAATTTCTCCGAAGACTTGTAAAGAGTTCACACACTTATAGATACACACACACTATACAGGCATCATTCAAAATATTTAAAAAATCAACATCAAAACTTCTAAAAGAAATTGTATTTATTATCTGTCACTAGTTTGAATTTCCAAATAGGAACGTAAATAGAAAATAAAAGTTTTTTTTTGTTTTATAAATATATATATTTATATTAAAGATTTTACATAAACAAGTGAAAAACAATCAATGATCAAACCACAGTATGAAATAGGAAAAAAAGACTAAGATCTTTCAACAGTAATAAGCGGTCTTCGTCAAAGTCTCTTGGGTTTTGACTGACGAAGACCGCTTGTTTTGACAGATTGACGTTTCACAGATTTTTTTCCCATTTCATATTGTGGTTTGATGATACATATATATACGTATAAATGAAGAAGACAACACATAAAAGAACACTTACTGGCTCAATATTTTGAACCGAAGTTCGTCATCAGGAAGAGACTAGAAGGGAAGAAGAAGAGGTACGTGTGTTCAAGAGTGGCAGTGGAAGGCGACTCCTGAGTGGATGTTCAAGAGTCGCCTTCCACTGCCACTCTTGAACGCATGTACCTCTTCTTCTTCCCTTCTAGTCTCTTCCTCATGACGAACTTCGGTTCGAAATATTGAGCCAGTAAGTGTTCTCGGTTTTTTTATGTATTGTCTTTTTCATTTATTTATCTGTCCGGTTTGGACTGTTCAGTAATTTCATATATATATATATATATATATATATATATATATATATATATATTTGTAAAATTTGGAAGCAGTCCTTCTTTTAAGCATATTTCGTTGAACAGCTGACCGTATTTCGCTGATGTCATTTTCTTCACTAGTTTTTCAAGGTTTCTGAATACCTTCTTCTTTCCTTCATCCAAACGTTGGAGAATGTTAATTAAGTTATAACCGACATGTTTCGACTGGCTTCCAGTCATCTTCAGGTGATTAATTAAACAAAGAGGAAAATTATTAGTCTTTGGAGTTGGTATTAAAACACATTATATAGTAGAAGTTTGAAGTAGCTGCTCTTGGGCCTGATTCGCAAGGGCTACTGACTGAGGTGGGGTGGATGGTGGGGTGGGGGTACTGACAGTTAACGGTTTTTTCATCCAATCAGGCGCGTATAGTTTAAGTACTCTCTCGCTACTACCCGTTTGAATATTTATTGTAGGTTAACGGGTAGTAGCGAGAGAGTACTTAAACTATACGCGCCTGATTGGATGAAAAAACCGTTAACTGTCAGTACCCCCACCCCACCATCCACCCCACCTCAGTCAGTAGCCCTTGCGAATCAGGCCCAAGAGCAGCTACTTCAAACTTCTACTATATAATGTGTTTTAATACCAACTCCAAAGACTAATAATTTTCCTCTTTGTTTAATTAATCACCCTGAAGATGACTGGAAGCCAGTCGAAACATGTCGGTTATAACTTAATTAACATTCTCCAACGTTTGGATGAAGGAAAGAAGAAGGTATTCAGAAACCTTGAAAAACTAGTGAAGAAAATGACATCAGCGAAATACGGTCAGCTGTTCAACGAAATATATATATATATATATATATATATGCCATACCTCTGTCAATTCACTTCTTCTCCAGAGGACGACCGCCATTACGGTAGAAATTTTGAAAAATGAGTCTTTGTTATGTTTCTGTCTATGTGTCACAGTTTATTTTAATAGTATATATATATATATATATTAAATTACAAAAGCAAACGCTTAAAGAAGCAAATAGAGAATGAAATAATAGAACTCAGTTCGAATATTTCGACACCCGTAGTCACAGGAGAGAAGTAACCGCCTGACTGGCGACTTCAGATGACGAAATATTACAGTGAGTTCTGCTAGTCATTTCTGTATATCTTTCTCTCTAATCTTTCAGTTTGTAATTCAATGAGTTGCACACTGGGGCAAAAAAAAAATTACAAAGAAAAAACTGATACAACTTAACCAAGATCAAGTTTTTGACTGACGGTCGGTAGGGCTAGTTCTACTCCAGATGACGACGACAGACCAAATAGAAATAATCAGAAATGGGACTCCGAGTAAGACCGGAAGTGTCACTGCCTCTAAAAGAGATAAGCCTTATCAGTTGCCTTAGCTTCAACAAGATAACAGAATTCTGCCTCCGTCTATTTAATAGATGTTTATTTTTGAGAGGTGATAAAGTTATTTGGAAGGCACATACACTGACTTGAATCAGTGTGTAGGAACTGCAAAAAATACTTCCATTTCGACTGGCTGCTATTCCACGTCGCTTAGTTCTCATATAGCATCTATATTTTGACAAGTACTTAGGTATGCACAAAGTACTTGTGTAGAAAGACTTAAATCTAGAATAAGTTTACTGATGAAAATATGAAGTGAAGCCTAAGAATAAGTAATCTCATAATATTCAAAATAATAATAGTATCTCATAATACTGAAAAACAATTAAAGTAAAATAAAGTACAGAAAAAGACCATTGAAAGTTACATTGTTGAAATCAAACATCGAGTCATTTCATTTATTTTAAACCCGCAATATATTATAAACATATATTAATTAGAGGACTAATTATCATCATAAATCAAGGTAATATTATTCTTAATTAAAAATAAAAACTATTTGGATCGGCTTACACCCAAATTTACTATAATTAAAGATAATAATAAAATTGTTGACAATCAATGTATTTCGTTTTTATTTTAATAGGGCTACCATACAAAAATATTATCAAACTCATAAATAATCACTTTAATGACTTCATTTGTTTTAATGTCGGTTTATCAATTTTATCAGCTGTTCAGAATTAGAATCATAACTCTAGAACAGAGGCTTCCAAAGTAATGGAACCAAAGAGGTTCCGCAGAACCCAAGGGTTCTTTAACGGACTATCTGGGGTTCCGTGATAAACATTTAGTAAAAACATTTTACTAAATTTTTTTTTGTGGGTATACATTTATTCTATATTTATTGTAAATCATGAAAAATTGGAATATTCAAAATTTTCTTTTACACTTTAAAGATTTAATAGATCAAGTCGAAGAACATGCGATACATTCGTAAATCACTAGAACAGTTATTCATGTGTTTAAATTGCAGAATATTAGAATGCAGTAAAAAGATTTTTATGGTAAAATATAAAGTAGATGTGATGAACATATGAACACTGAAGTTTTAATGTATTAAAAATTATAATAACACAAAATTACACGTTTGGTTCAGTTATAAGGGTTATGTTATAATTTGTCTATGTCCATGGAATTTTTATGAATTTTATAAATTTACCAGTTTCAGTAGCAATCATTTCACGCTCAAGTCATTGGTCATTTTGTAACATGACTTTATTATTGAATACACAAACTGTGAACATTGTGCATGTTTCTTGTCAGTTAACAGGTGCAAGATTTTATCAGCAGAACCTTGAAACTGTTCTAGTTGAAAAGCGGGGTACATGAGGAAGGATGGCTAATTACCGAACAGTCGTCGGCAACGACTTCCTGAGAACGAGCCGATTTAGCGGCATTTCAATGTACTCTCAAGAGTGACCCAAGCCGGAGTAGTGATGTAGGGAGGGATTTCTGCGTCAAATACTGTTATCGCGAAATATTGCTCGCCTATGAGGAATGGGTGCCGTGCCTACCCTTTCCCAGCAGAGCTTTTACAAAAAATCAATCTATCACGGCGTTTGAACATACATTTCATATCAACCATAACCACAACATAGGAAAATAATAAAACCATGTTACAAAGTGGCCAATGACTTAACTGTCATTGATTGTCAAAATATATTCTACAATATTAAATTAAAGGTTAATAAAAGCTATTAAAAAAAATTCAATAAAGACTAACAATTAATGGAAAATATTAAAACATAATCAATTGTAACAAGAGAATAATAAAAATATCAAAAAATAGAAGTCAAAAAATAGGCCTTTTCATCTATATATTAAAATAAAGGATAGTTACGAATTTGTTTATTTTATTTACTTGCATTATTACTTACTGTACAATACATTAAGGGTATAATTCTCTCTTTCTCTCTTATAGTCGGTAAAGACGTAATTTTTTTATTAATTATTTTTTTCTTTTTGTTTTCCATTTTTATTTACAACACAATACAGTATTTAGTAAGGTTGGAAAGGTTGTTGTTTGAGCTTTAGAGGCTTTTATAAAGGCACGTCCATTTATTCGCGGATTTTCGCGGGTGTCTTCGGTCCCCATTATCCGTGAAAAGTGAGGGTTTACTGTATATGCAAGTTGATTGAAATCTAGCTTCCTACTCAAACAGTGGAAATCCTGCCTAAGTCGCTATCAATGACTGCGCATATTTACTGTTATACCAGTTTCACCTTCGTCATTCCTTTTATTATTGCGATTCTCGTTCAGGGTGACAACTGTTTTATCTTACATGAATATTAATCACTCACCGGCTTTCAACAACTTTTTTAATTCCAAACGAAGGACAATAAGACAAAACAGGTTCCACAAGTTACTCAATTTAGATTTATTCTACTTTCATTTATATTCCTTCTTACAGTAGAGAACCTACAGCAATACATATTGTTGAAATTCAATAATTTAAATAATAGATATTAGAATAATATCTACAAACTCTAAAATTAAAAATTAAAAGAATCAATCTAAATAAAATTTCTGAGAAAAAAAAAATTATTATTAAAAAAAGAGACAAGGGCCAAAAAAAATTTATAAAAAATAAATATCATCATAAAGGACCAGAAAGAGAATTAATATTGTCATTATCATGACAACGAATTAAAGACACTAAAATTGAAAGGCCTAAAGCCGCTCATATTGAGAAAAAGTAAGAAGAAATAAAATAAAATTCAAATCCATAACTTAATAAAAAAAAATAAAACATATAAAAAAATCCAATAACTATAAATTCTAATCATGATAAAGTTAATAAAATATTAGAATTAGTAATAATACAATCCGTCATACCTCGTAAAGTCTCAGAAAAGCTCGACCCGTTTCGGGTCCGTCTGGATCCCATCTTCAAGAGCACCTAACTGACTGTGAATGTTATTTTCTGTGAATGAAAAATAACATTCACAGTCAGTTAGGTGCTCTTGAAGATGGGATCCAGACGGACCCGAAACCGGTCGAGCTTTTCTGAGACATTACGAGGTATGACGGATTGTATTATTACTAATTCTAATATTACTAACCTCAGTGGAACTAACCCATTAACTATATTTAATAAAATATGCTTACGTGTAGAACAAAAATGAAATAATCATAATTTTAATAAAAAGAAAATAAAAAATAAGATTTAATAGCTTAAGAAAAATAATGATTTTGTAAATCATAGATCCCATTATATTATTAATTAGGATATTAAAATCGTAATTTTAATTATGATTTTAAAAATATAACCAAAGCAACGCCTTTGATTGTAATGAACAAAACTTTCTACTCTGTAAGATTCATTTAAGAGTTCAGTGAATCATTCGCCCCAGAGATGTTTACAATTCTGATTTAAACAATCCTTAATAGGCCTATAAAACAGGTAAATACAAATTACGAAATAATCACAACTGATAATATAGTAAAGAAATACAGTGGTACCTCGGGAAACGAGTTTAATTCGTTGCGTAACCTTGCTCGTATGTCAATTTACTCGTATCTCAAAGCAATTTTACCCATTGACATGCTAATTCCATTTCAGCCCCAAAAATACTACTTACCCCTAATTGTTTTTGTTACGTGATTTTAAATAAGAAAAATTTATTTATAAATGACAAATATTGTATAAAAACATAATAAAAGAGAATGTAGAGGTGGGTAAAATAAACTAGTTAAAAAACTGGTTTTATATATATGTACGTTTATATTTAATTAGTATTTTGGTTATTTAAATTTAACTTTAACATTGTATTTTTTTAGTTAATGCCTGAGGAAGAACACTACGTGTTCGAAATACGTTGTTTACACCATTAAATTTTTATATTTGGAGACCATTTCATCAGATTTTTACACTACAATGAACCAATGTTATAATTTTGTCCAAAGCCATATATCAGGATGGGTAGTAAGCAGTCCTAATACTTTCATGTAATTTATTTATCTACCGTGTTGATATCTAATTTTGCTTAAATCCTTCATTAGTTATCTGTGCTAGGCAACTCTGCAGCAGGGTATAAATAGGGGCTAATATACACGTGATGCCCTTCTTTGATAGCATGACTATAGTGAATAATTCAATGACCGTGTTCAGCTGAAAGCTGCGCAGTCATCAGAGATCGTCTGATAACTCACTTGCTACTTCACTGACTTAATCAGTTCTCTTGATGGAGCCAATCAATACAGCGTCATTGGCCCATATCTTATAGCTGAATCGACACCATTCATTCACCCCACATTCTAGTCAACACACACTTTCAATGGTTTTTTTTAAATCAATAAATACATTTTATTGAACTTTACAATAAGTACAGATCAGGTTTTTCTGCGATATAACTGTGCCAAATATCGTGCCCTGTTTTAAACTTTCTTAATTTTAACTGTAACGTTAATCAAAGGGTACTAATTGTCATATAATCTCCCATGACATGGTGTATAGTTACTGTTACCTATTATGATCTTCCACATTTGTAATCGTTCTTTGGAGCCTAATTTCTTTAATTCTATTATATATATATATATATATATGAATATATAAATAAAAAAAGACAACAAATAGAAGAAGCGAGAAAACTTACTGGGTCGAAATATCGACCCAGTAAGTTTTCTCGCTTCTTCTATTTGTTGTCTTTTTTCATTTATATATCCGTCCTTTTTGGACCGTTTTAATATTTTGATTTATATATATGAATAATAATCAAAATAATACTTGATGCAATAGATGGACTAATTTACCTCAATGAAACAATTTTGTAAAACAATGCTCTAAGGCCTTTCGTCAACACATCGTCAGAGAGTGAGTGAACTAAAAAATAATAAATTTATTATTTTTTAGTTCACTCGCTCTCTGACGATGTGTTGACGAAAGGCCTTAGAGCATTGTTTTACAAAATTGTTTCATTGAGGTAAATTAGTCCATATATATATTTGTAAAATTTGGGAGCAATCCTTTATTCAAATATATTTAGTTGAATAACTGACCATACTTTACTGATGTTATTTTCTTCACCAACTGCGTCTTAATACCACCTCTAATTATAATTATAAACCACCTCTAATACTTCAACAATTTTTTAATTACCCTGAGGATAACTCAAAGCTAGTCGAAACATGTCGGTTCCACCCTAATTAATATTCTCTAACAATTGGATGAAAGTAAGAAAAAGTTATTCAGAAACCTCGAAAAACTGGTGAAGAAAATGACATCAGTAAAATATGGTCAGTTACTCAACGATATATATATAAATATATTCTCAAATTATTCTTGACCTCTTCAGTCAACACAGTATTTGATAAGTTTTTTTCAGGACTAGGTGGTCTTGGTATATAAATGAATCAATGATCAAATCACAAAATAAAATGAAAAAAAAAAAAAGGCTAAGATCATTCAACCGTAACAAGCGGTCTTCGTCAGAATATAACTAACCCAACAGAGTTGGGTTTTGACTCTGACGAAAACCGCTTGTTAAGGTAGATCATTGATTGTTATTTCACGTGTTTATGTGAAATTTGTTATACATATATATAACATATACTTATACCAATATATATATGTATGCCAATTTATACCTGTTTATACCAATACATATATTGATAAAAGATTTCACATAAACAGTTGTGTTTTGGACTCTGACGAAGACCGCTTGTTAAGGTTGAATGAGCTTAGTCTTGTTTTCCATTTAATATTCTGGTTTGATCATTGACAGATATTCATAAAAGTATGGACCGTGCATTAGAAACAAATTCACTTTTATCAGGACTCGGCCAGTTCTTCAGGTTCAAATTAAACTTCCATTGCCAAGGTTTCGGTTATAATTTAAAACATTTTTCAAAGACAAAAGTATAAAATTTTGAAACAGAAGAATTCACTGTTACATTACAGTTTTTTTTTTACAAAGAAAACATTTTGGGAATCTCAGAAACTGTTTATTTTGTTTCTGACACGTGACACTAAATAGTTCGGTGTTTTCAAAACAAAAACGCATAATTCAAATCATAATAAAATGATTATATTGAATTAACTGGCTACAAAACCAAATAAAATAAACTTTTGAACCCTTTAAAAAACTAGTTTTGAAAAGTTAACAATAATTTTTTTTATTTTATATTTTATTCCAGCATGTTCCACTGTGTATTACATGCATCATCATTGTCAAATTGCACACAATACTTCTTTCATTTATAACACAAAATACCGAAAAAAAAAACGAAAAACATTAATAATGTTTTTTAATTGCAAATATTATAGTTGAAAATCCGTTTAAAAACAGTATTACACACGTAAAACATAAAAACAATTACAACCTTGAAATCTCATTTTGGTATACATTATTTGTTATTAACATTATCCCCCCCCCCCCCCTGCTCAGTAGAAAGAGTTTGCATGACGTCACGCACTCATTAACATTCCTTATATCAATAAACTTGACCATAGCCTTGAAGTTAATTACCTTTATGCGTTAATGACTTTCGGAAGGTCGATTGAAACTACGCAATCTATATTCTCTTTCTAATACAAAAGACAAAACACAAATATGGCAAACCGTCATACCTCGTAAGATGATGTTGGAGTCGTTGGAGCGCTTTCGGACGTTGTCCATCTTCAATCGCAACTAACCTACTAGTGTAAATACTAGTGTAGGTTATTCTGAGGTAAAATGGATAAACCAACAAAAGTCTCCACACAAAAGAAGTTTTATTCAACGCGTTTCGAACACTTTGTGTTCATCATCAGGAAGACACTATAATACAAATTATATCTAATCAGTTACAAAATTAGAATGAAATAATAAAATACTCTAATTTTGTAACTGATTAGATATAATTTGTATTATAGTGTCTTCCTGATGATGAACACAAAGTGTTCGAAACGCGTTGAATAAAACTTCATTTGTGTGGAGACTTTTGTTGGTTTATCCATTTTACCTCAGAATGAGTAAATACCACACAATTACGGATTGCACAACTAATGATTTAGTGTAGGTTAGTTGCGATTGAAGATGGACAACGTCCGAAAGCGCTCTAACGACTATAAGGTCATCTTACAAGGTATGACGGTTTGCCATATTAATACTATAAATCATACTAACCTCAGTGGTAATAATATATGCATGTACAAAACACAAACACAAATATAAACATAAACGCAACACGAATACAAACACAAACACGAAAATAGAAAAATATTCGAAATGATAATAAACAAAATATATCTATTTTCAAGAATATTTCTGAGAACTGAATCAATTTGCGTTTTCAACTTTTAAGATGACATTTAGTACAATTAAATGTTCTATTAAGACAGAGGTGTCAAAGTCAAAATGGACGGTGGGCTACATAAAAAATTAGCAACAAGCCGAGGACCGGACTGATCAAATGTTTATTGAAATTTCTTAAAATGACCACATATAGTGTAGTGAACGAAATTGAACCTACTGAAAACCTAACAAATATATTACAATATGATCGGATAAATGAAGCAATATTTTCTTATGGCTTTGTAAGTCATTTTTAATTTTCAACAGCACAAAAGACAAATTTCCTTTATAGCTAAATCCCCAAAATTTTTCAGTTATCAGAAAATAACTGAAAATCCCCATTATATTTCTTATCCCCATTTATAAATATAAAAGCACACCTTTCGTTTTGCCATTTTTGATGGCTATCTGCAAGTTAACTTTTGTATAATGCTAATGACTGATGATAAATTATGAAATGAAGCCATAGTCGGTGCGTCGCCTTTGCATTATAGGAAATTTAGTATTGGTGCGTGTTAAACTTCTGCGGCCTGCGGGCCGGTTCTAATAATAAAGCAATATAATCCCGCAAGCCATAGAAAACCCTCTCGCGGGCCTTTACTTCGACATATGGGTATTAAGAGTTAACCAGGATAGCATTCAATGCACAATAATTGAAAAATTAAATAACAAAATTGACAGAGCGAACGAATTAAAAATATTCGAATAAAGGAATTATAAACAAATGAAATTTGTTTATATAAGTTTTTACAGATCCATTGAAACCAATAATTGCAATGTATAACTTAATAAGTTAATAAGTTGTTATTATAACTTAATAAGAATTGGTTAATATGGTAAATATTATACAAGATTATTCCTTTAGTTCATTTTTAATATATTACAACGAATTTTCATTCAATTTTTCTAAGTAAAATAAAAGGAAATTTTACTTAGAAAATAAAAACAATTACTTTATTATATTATATTAATTAATATTATAATTATTCTAATTAATATTAGAATATTAGAATTTTCGTTTATTCAACAAATAGAATTTAAATTTTGACTATTTTATTCTATAAAGAATGCTTTGGACTTAGAAAGCACTGAATAAACTTTAAAGTAAGATATGTTTTCAAAATAACAAAAGTAAAGTATTGCTTAGTAGACTTCCATGAGCCAAGTTTAATTGCCAAGGATGACAGTCAGATTAATGAAAAGTTAAAACCGAATAAAGCTACTTAGTCACTGTTTTACTCAAGTCATTAGAAATAATGACTTCAGATGAATAAAAGTTGACCAGACTCGTTAAAAGGAAATGAAGAAGTAATTAGGATCTGGAGGGCTTCTTAATTTCTCTGACCGTTAAATTATTTCTCAGCTCTAAATCATCTAGCAGCATCCTCCTTAAAAAATGAATGTGCTCAACTTTTTAAGTACTTTTTTTTGTAACACGAAAAAATGGAGAATGAAGAAATTTTATGAAAGCAATAAATTACTTGGTTAACAGTACAGGGAATTTGTATGGGGTTAGTTATAAGTAGGCTTGCCTTTTGGATTCAATGCTCTAAGTGTCTGAGAGCAACTTGAATTAGAATACCGGTAAAGACAATCATGTTTCGCCCCCTGGTATAATTGCGTGAATTAGTTAGTTTATATTGGTCTAATGCGCGACGTAGAATCGTGGTGCCCGCCTCCGCGAGGTCCACCTCGGACACCCCCCAAGTTTGGGTGGCTAAACTTGGAGGTGACAAAAAGGGCAACACGTTAAATCGTCGGCCTGATTTGATCTTTTGGTGTAAATGGCCGGAAGGCTAGGGAGCACAGCGATCAAAACAGGTATAGACTATCAAAGTAACCTGTCATATCTTAGAGCAGAGGTTCCCAAAGTGGGTTCCTTAACGGACTGTCTGGGGTTCCATGAAAAACATTTAGTAAAAACATTTTTCTAAATTCTTTTTTTTTTTTTTTTTTTTTGGTATGGATTTGTTCTACATTTCTTGTGAATCATGAAACCGAATAATGTTTATATCTATATATACCCATAAGTAGAAGTGGTCAAAAGTTTATTCATATTTAAGATGAATCACTAGTCAGTTTTTGGAACTATCTGATTCCCGAATTTACTGCTATTGCATAATTAGCACTTCACACATTGCTGCCATTTCCCACTACCTACTAATGTGAAACTGGATTTTCCCTTTAAACTGCCAAAGAAACCAAATACCGAAATAGACTTAATGCTGGGGCTAACTTGAGAATCAAACTCTCAACTATAAAGCGAAAAATGATTACAAAACAAACTCTGTGTTAAAATTGGTAGTCATTCTGTTTTATGTGTTATGCAGTAGTTGAAAATACGAAAATTAAAATCATTTAGCTTTGAATTTGTATTTGAAAAATACGCATTGCAGTAATATTTAATTCTTTTTAAACATACATACTATTTAAAAAGGCACATGAAAATATTTATATTATGATTGTATGAAATCATTAGAATCTAGGGTTCCCGGGAAAGTTACTGGAACCAAAAAGGGTTCCGAGTCAAAAAAAGTTTGAAAAACTGTCTGAAATTGAGTAATGTATGAAAGGCTATATACCAAAACTACTTCATGTTTTTTTTTCCTCTGTCCATTATCATAAGCTTTATACTTCTGAGTTATTCAGGGGACGAGATATCGGCACATTTATGATTTAGCACGAATGAACCATGTGTGACCCAGTTACTTTGCTGATGGCTCCAATGTCATGCATCCAAGTAGTAACCAAGATCAATTTTAATTAACTTTCGTGATCTATAGAAACCAGTATATTCAGCATAAAAAAAAAATTGGGCGAGAAGTAAATACAATCAGATTTCACTTGACGCTTCCCCGTTGAACATTATTAGTTATTAGTTATAAGTTATATTAGTTATTAGTTATGCCAGTTATTAGTTATTAGTTATGTCAGTTATTAGTTATATTAGTTATTAGTAAAAAGATTTCACATAGAATATACAAAGCTAGCGTATGGTTTTTTACTCTTTCTTATTGTACTCCTTTGTTTCCCCAAACATCCCTTTCTGGACATTAGTCCTTTCCTGCGCTTACATCCTTTTAAAATACCATTCTTCCCTCCCACTCTTCTCAACTCCTCACCAGATGTTTTCTGCATCTAGTGTTCAGTTGGGTTTTTGACTCTGACGAAGACCGCTTGTTACGGTTGAAAGATCTTAGTCTTGTTTTCCCATTTCTTATTGTGGTTTAATCATCGATTAGTTATTAGTTATGTTAGTTATTAGTTATATTAGTTTCCACCAAAATCGTGAAGATGACGAAATTAGTGTTTCTGAAAATAAAAAGCAAAAGAAACTTTCAATAGATTTTCATTAAAAAAAAAAAATTTAACCACCATAAGAAAAACATTATGGATTAGTTAACAGAAAATGATATAAACTGAAGCTGAAAGGCAAGAGAAATGTTATAAATGCAATGTTTCCTAGTGCTGCAGTCTGCTTACTGAACGAGACAGGAATAGACGAATGTGAAACATTAAATGATTTATTCACAAAAACAGAACATGTTATGCGACCAACACAATTTCTTTACTCTAACTTATTCTGACTTCACGAATGAAAACGATACCAGCGGCAAATAAATTTATATAAAGGTAATAAAAAAAAAAGAGTTTAGCAATTTTGTGACATAAAACGAAAATTCAATAATTTCTATCTATTATTTGATGAACTCGTTTCAGGCGGTTTGGCACTTAGACTTATTGCACGATTCAGTTTACTCCCTTAGATAAGGGAGAGGGAGATGATTATTGAACATTACTTGTTCATAAGAAATCATAAAATAAATGCAACTAATAGAATAAGATTGCACCTCAGCTGAACCAATTAACTTAGAACAGTATTTATCGTTAATGGAAAAACACTTACAACTCAGTTTTTCTTTAATAAAAGTCAAGCTGTGTGAAAACTAAATATTTAATTGTTTTCTTTTTGTTAATGAATTTGCTTAATGATAGAGTCAATAGTTCAGAAGTGGTTAACCTCCCAATCTCAGACACCGCGAAGTTTAACGGATAAAGGCTTACACGTGTCATTAATGAAAGGAGTAGCCACGTAAACACGTGAAATAACAATCATTGATCAAACCACAATATGAAATGGGAAAACAAGACTAAGATCTTTGAACCGTAACAAGCGGTCTTCGTCAGAGTCAAAAACCCAACTGATTCTGACGAAGACTGCTTGTTACAGTTGAAAGATCTTAGTCTTGTTTTCCCATTTCATATTGTGGTTTGATCATTAATATTATTGGAAATGAAATATTTTTTTTTATACAATTTTTCGCGACAACATAAATCCAAATCACCAATATATATTCTAAAAGCAATAAAAATCATTTAAGTGGAAAATGCTATTTGAAAACGAAATAGGGGATAACCTTGTCAAGTGTAAGGAAGGGACTATATCTTTCGCAGACATAATGCGATTTCCGTATATTTCATCAAATAATTGTATTTACTTCCTTCTCTGCTTCGAAATACAGGAACACCTCTTCTAGGATATAAGAAACATTTCGACAACTTGTAATATCCTATAACACTTATAGGATTTACAAGAACAAGTTTACATTATAATTAACATTAAAACAAGTTTTTCATAGTTTATAAATATATCGTATAAGGAATGAGTTTGCGATAGGTTCAATCAATTACAATCATTAATCCTTGCCAGTGTACTATGCGATATACACATGCTTACATCTAGACCAGTGTTTCCCAAAGTGGGCCGTACCGACCCCCTGGGGGCGGTGCTTTGATATCGGAAGGCAGTAATGCAAAAAGCAGTTGGGGATTCTATTTCCATAAATTGAAAATGTTCATGCAATATAATTTCTAAATTTAAGTGAAAACACGACATACAAACTTGTAGGAAACAGTTTCTTAAAATTATTTGTTTTGATAATTCATTTTTATGTTAAAAGTATATTCTCACCTAACTTTCTTTTATTATGTATTAATTCTTTTGCATAAATATGCTATGGAACAATACATCTATTGGATTCTAAATAAATATTCGATTAGTGATTACTTTAATTTAATTATTAAAATGCTACTCATTTGGTTATTTAGGCTAGGATCTGATTATTATCCAAGGGTGTTGAGTTATAGGTTTATGGACCCAAGGGGGCGGTCACACGAAAAAGTTTGGGAAACAATGGTCTAGACTAACGTGTTATCTACATTCAAAATGCTAGCATACATGTGCAATTACAATTAGAGAAGTCACTTAAACAATTAATGACTCAAATAAAAATTTGCATTTTTATTTGAAATCTAATATATATATATATATAATAAAATAAAAAACGAAGGAAACACACAGAAAGACACAGACATAACTCACATCGATATTTCGACAATCGTCGTCATCAGGAGGTGCGAAGAGCGAAGAGTCCCGCAGGAAGACAGGGCGGTACCGCCCTGTCTTCCTGCGGGACTCTTCGCTCTTCGCACCTCCTGATGACGACGATTGTCGAAATATCGATGTGAGTTATGTCTGTGTCTTTCTGTGTGTTTCCTTCGTTTTTTATTTTATTGTAAAAAAGTCCGCTGGACCGTTTCTTTTAATTGTTATATATATATATATATATATATATATATAACTAAAGTTTATCGGGACTCAGTCAGTTCTTCAGGTTCAAATTAAACTCTCATTGCCAACGTTTCGGTCTTTATTTAAAACCTTTTTCATAGGCAGAATTATAAATTTTGAAACAGAAAAACTAAGTATTACATTACAAATTATTTTTCTTTGTAAACTAATTTATAATGTAATACTTAGTTTTTCTGTTTCAAAATTTACATATCTGCCTATGAAAAAGGTTTTAAATAAAGACTGAAACGTTGGCAATGAGAGTTTAATTTGAACCTTAAGAATTGACCGAGTCCCGATAAACTATAGTTTTCTTTCTATTCCACGGTCGATACTTTTATCAATATATATATATATATATATATATATAGTTCAATGTAGAAAAAGAAACATCAAAAGAGAAATCAAAAGCACACACTTACAGTTTCAGTAAGTGTAAGAGACTGTTAAGTGTGTGCTTTTCATTTCTCTCTGTTT
Organism: Hermatobates lingyangjiaoensis; assembly: GCA_026182355.1. Classification (NCBI taxonomy): domain Eukaryota; kingdom Metazoa; phylum Arthropoda; class Insecta; order Hemiptera; family Hermatobatidae; genus Hermatobates; species Hermatobates lingyangjiaoensis. The sequence goes on from JAPFBL010000584.1 coordinate 47,279, forward strand.
CTTTTTCTACATTCAAATATATTTGTCCGTTTCGGATCGTATTTTCAACGAAAAAGTATATATATACTTTTACTGGTATATATAAAATATTATTGTGTATAGGGTGATTCATAGGTATTTAGATGGTGCTAAAATAAATCGAGACTCAGTCTGTTTCCCAGGCTCAAATCAAACTCTTAAATGTGGACGTTTCGTTTGTAATGCGTCAGCAGTCAGCAGTTGTATGCTTGTAAAAGGTTTCTACGTAAAACCTTTTATCTTAGGCAAAAGCAAGAATTTATTGAACAAAAAAAAAACCTACATACTTTTACATTACCTCAGAAGAAACGTTTCGATTTAGTATTGTTAAGATCGTCAGTTGTAAAGTAATGTAGATCATAAGCTATTAGAAACATGCATCACCCGCACTTGCAATATGCTAAGTATAATCAGAAGGGGCGGGGGGGGGGTTCTACATTTTGACGGCTTACACATTTTGAGGCCCCTCAGTTAAAATTCAGTCCTATACTTTTTTTTAGACTAATGTTTAGATGCATGTGTGGGTTTGTAATTTAAGTTTTCCATTTCACCATCCTACAGACCATAATGAAATTCATCAGATACAGAACTTGGTATGGAATAAACCCTCTTGATGTACGATACTATAGAATCATGGGGTTGGTACTTTGCATTTTATATTAGATAAGTATTTATTGTTGGTCAATATTGTCTATATTTAAATAATATATGATTCAAATTACAAGAAGTTGGGATTACTGGAAGAAACGATATAAAAATTAATGTCATTAAGTTCCATTTGCACTCAGTCATTCCCAAATTTCAAAATGTTAATTTCATTACAACCTATAGTTATTGAAATAACCAGTGGTGGGATTCAAATTTTTTAAGAACCGGTTCGTGCGAACCGGTGCTTAAAATATTATGAGTTCAGAAACTAAATTGTTTAGTTATATATAGGCTATATACATGCGCAAATTACGTTGTCATACATGCACAAGTTACGTGAGTTACGCGACACTTGTGGAGTTTGATAGTGGGCTAATTAATACAGGTCTTAATAGGGGTTTACGTAATTTTAACAACCAGTTCGCCAAACTTATAATATTTTAAGAACCGGTTCATTAAAATATTATTAGTTCGTAAACTAAATTGTTTAGTTATATATAGGCTATATACATGCGCAAATTACGTTGTCATACATGCACAAGTTACGTGAGTTACGCGACACTTGTGGTGTTTGATAGTGGGCTAATTAATACAGGTCTGAATAGAGGTTTACGTAATTTTAACAACCGGTTCGCCGAACTCATAATATTTTAAGCACTGGTTCGTGCGAACCGGCTGAATCCCGGTGAATCCCATCGCTGGAAATAAGTAGTTTATTGAAATATTTTTTTTATTTTTAAATAATAATAATAAAAATAATTAACTATCAATTGAAATGAAATGAAATTCCCCAGTTCTTAATTGTTTTTTTAATACTCTCAAATGATGACAATACGATTAACAGCTTGAAGTCCATTAATGTTATTTGACAACCCGTAATCAGACACCTGACTAATCTCATTTAATGGCTTTAATAACATGATTAATATCGTTCGAATCGTCTTGATTAGTTGTGGTTGCTCAATGTGATTTGTGATTTATCACTTAATAAAATTGATGCAAATTGCAACATGATTAGCATTCTAAATGATATTTAACTTTATAATATTGTGATGCTTGTTCAAATAGCCACCACAAGAGATACAATGAATGAATTTTTATAATTCAAAACATTAAATAGTTCGTTCGGACAACTTATCAAACGATTACAAGAAAAGAACACGTTGAAACAACATAACAGGAAGGTTGATCGTTTGCCAGCTGAACAGAACTCTTATTCTTTTTCTCTTGACGAAGACGAGGTCGAAATATGGAAGTGAGTTGTATTGTTGTTTCTATGTGTTGTTTTCTTGTAATCGTTTGATATATATTTATAATGGTGTATATACAAGACTAAAATTAACACTCCGAACTTAAATCCTAGAGCATTATATTAATATATCTATATCTGAGTAATAAACATATAAAAGAAGAAATGAAACTTGTGTAAATGTTTCATTAAAGTCAATGATGAATGACAAATTTATTTCAAGGAATACACCATGAGGCACTATTAACGAAATTGTTCAATGAGCAAATGACTTAACTGGGCTGTTCAAGCCAGAGAGGGGATTGAAAAAGGAAGGAGCCCTACACACATGAGAGTCACGGCCACTCAGCGTCAGTGCCGTGACGAATGTGTAATCGGCAAGACGAAACGCCAAGGCGAACCCGCGGACTGTGGACCAAGGTGAAATAATACACTTCAAGTTCGACAAGTCATTGCAACATCACAGCTGAACTAACAAGAACACGCTGTCGACTTCGTCAAAAGCAGCTGTGGTTGGTCAAACAGTGTATACAAGAAACAGTATGGAAAAATGGATTTGGTATAAGATAGTATAAAAATTCGAGTGACACAAACAAGGAGAATATTATGGTGGAAATGCTTACGCATGCACCTAAATAGTAATACTGAAATACGTAAAAGATAGAGGAAGCCGGAGGGGAGGGTTTTTTACACGCACCTTTTCATACGAGTAATGACGTTTACTTTTACAATACAAGCACCGTAAACGTCATATCAACTACATTATAATGTTTAATTAAATTATTTGTGACAATGACCATACACTTTACGTCCCCCCCCCTCTCCGAATATAGGATGCAGCTTTAAAACCCTTAAGTATGATATTACATACGCTAAAACATGCTCATTACACACATATTAAAGACAATTTTACTCATTAATACAGAAGAAAATATGTTAATGTTGCAGTATCATAATATTCATTGCTAATAAGTGCTGTAAAACAAAAAAAAATATAAGTTCAGTAATCCTACTCTTTAATGACAGTTGAATACTGTCGTTATGTTAAGTCATTCTCTGTGTGATCAGAATAAACGTTTCGTTTACTTTTGTAGTCGCTGTAGCGATTGTTTCCTAACCCTTTATATTAGCTGACATTATTATTTTTAATTTACTTTAAAATTATTTATGTACTCTGAATGGCTGAGAAATGTTCGAAAAGACCAATGAAAGGCAAACCCGCGAATATGCAGGGACGCGAAAGACAAGCAGCCAATATGCAAGTGTGCCGTACTTGTCTACCAGATATACACAGCCATGTATAATATAATGGAGTAAGTCACAGGATGCATATACCTGCTTCATTACTCCTGGATGCTAGTTAAAGGTACAGAGAACGAAATAGGAGCTCAAAATACTCACCAAAAAAGGTAAAAACAATGTATTGATATTTTGAAAGAAAAAGGAATTCAAAATGACAAATCACTTGCAAGGCTGTCTGTGACTCAAGATATTTAGTCACTGACTTGTACATATTTATGGGTTACCATGGGTAATTCAACACTTCGCGAGTGGTACACAGCAAGGGTCTTCAACCGGTGGGTCGCGAAAGGGTTAAACGGGGGTCGCGAAATCTTTGAAATTGTTTATTTTTAAATATATTTATTGTATTATCTATTCGAAACTTTATTAAAGTTACTATTGATCAAATTTATTTTAATTTTCCCTTTTTTATTTGTTATTAATTTTATTTTTGTTCTCACTAAAGAGTCGCGAATAAATTTTGTCGTCAAAAATGGGTCCCAATGTAAAAAAGGTTGAAGATCTCAGGTGCCACATGCACGACTGATGTCACCACTACAACACTTCTCATGTGCTATCAGCTATCAGGTGTCAAATGCATGAATAATCGTCATTACTCAGCAAAAAGCTAATTTTTGGCTTCTTTGAACATTCGCAGGTTACAAATAATATCATAGTATGTTTTATGTATTATATATAACTTCAATGGTATTAAACAAATAACTTGAATAACAAATCAATTTAATTTAATTCAATTAATAACATAAAGTTCAAAGAGAATATACAAATACACCTTTCCCATATTTCTTAGCGTACTGTTAGTCGTTAAATAGTGTACTTAACAATGTTAGGTGGCCATGGAAATATATGACTCCAAAAAAACAAGCTTCATAAATATTCTCTATTAAAATTTGTATTTCAGATTCAAAATAATATGTTATTTTCCTTTCATTCTTATGTATAAGTCTAATAAAACAAAGATTTTATTGCACAAATTAAATGTTTATGGTTACTGTTAAAGTCGCGTTGTATTGTTATAGTCACGTCTTTAGAACGTGTTTCTTTGAAAACCTGCTCGGCATTAATGCGAAAGCAGTCATACTGCATTGAAGCCGGTCAGAGATAAATGGCAAACCACTGCGAGGAAGATCTATTAGGACAGTTCAGAAGAAACTGACAAGTTACGAAAGCCAACGGTGATAAGCACCATTCACTCATCCGACATTTGGCACGGCTAAATTATTTTGATTACTGAAAAAAAAAAACAATCTAGAGTGATCTGCAACCAACAAGTTAGAGTATTATGCAAACTCTCTGATCTCCAGTTTAATTAAATAATTTATTTTGAAGTAGTATCTCCAATTCTTTAATTAAAATAGTCATGCTACAGTAGTATGCTGGAATCCAAGGTAACCAGACACATCTCCCAAGGTGTCGCTACCCAGCTAGAGCAGTGCTAGCTCTTCTAGGAGGCATGGGTAAGATAGTGCGAACTGCTCTGCGAAAGAAGGTGCTAGATATCCGGGGTAACTTTGAGCATGACTCATGGGGCAGTGCTGGAACTGCAGAGGGTGGGTCGGGCCAATCAATATCTTCATATCATTGGACTATCACAGCAATGCTTACTCATCGACATTGCTGTCTTAATGACAAGCATTGAAATGAGAAGCTATATGGTAAGTAAGAGTTGTCCTTGAAAAGCAGCTGTTTTCAACGAAACCCCACAGCTCTGCTAACAGATGGCCACTATCCCACGACTTCCTTCTCAACCCACAATGTACACCTCTTCTAAATCAAATTCTGTCAATAGAAATGGGCAACCTCTTTTATACCCAAGGATTAACTACAAATATAAAAATATCAACGTGACACGTAAAAGAAACGTATAAATTACAAACAATTTAAAGACTGGTAAACATCTTTTACTTGACAATAACTAACAAACATCAAAATAACACCCTACATATATATAAGGATTAAAGTAAAACGATTGCACGAACTAAACTCACGGGAAGAATACACATAAAAGAGATTACAAAAACTCACTACTACATTTCAACTGCCTCATCTTAATGTAGAATGATGTGAGTCACTCCGAAGACAAGTGACTCCGGTCAACAGTCATCACTTTTTCTCAGCGACTCATCTCTTTAGTTCATGTCCAAATATAAAGTGAATGAACTCTTTTATATGAGTTCTTTCTCTGAATTTAGTTTATATATATATATATATAAGGAAACGTGTAGCGCCATTCGGACGCTAAATATCGGACTCTGTACCTAGGACACATTTTCTTTTCCCAGACAGACTCCTAATACGAGGACTTCTATTTAACCCTACAATTCACTAAAATGGTTAATTTTTAGATAGTTTATTACAAGTATATATTTATCAAGTAAATTTTGTAAATAAATAACACAGAATTAATTATTTAGTATTAACTAACATATGACCATAGTCTTAACAAGATGTTAAAAAAACCAAACCTCAAAGTTAAGAATAAAAAATAAATAGTCTAGTCGAAGGTTTTGACGAATCAAGATTGTTAGTTCTAATGTAATGTTTAAGATTATATAAAGTAAATATCAATCACTAATTACAAAATTGTTACTTATAACCAGGAAAAGGGTTTTAAATATAAAACAACAAAAACTTCGACATTCAATGTGATTTTGAACCTACAAAATTAACCGAATTCCAATAGCATATATATACAAAACTAAAGTTTATCGGGACTAGGTCAGTTCTTCAGGTTCAAATTAAACTCTCATTGCCAACGTTTCGGTCTTTATTTAAAACCTTTTTCATAGGCAGAAGTATAAATTTTGAAACAGAAAGTTACATTACAAATCATTTTACAAAGAAAAATAGTATGTGGATTTTAACAACTGTAGCGTGAATGTTGTTTTTTGACTCTGACGAAGACCGCTTGTTACGGTTGAAAGATCTTTTCATTTCACATTGTGGTTTGATCATTGATTGTTATTTCACGTGTTTATGTGAAATCTTTTTATATATATTCTCAAATTGTCCTTGACCTCTTCATTCAACAAAGTATTCCATAAGCTTTTTTTTTTTATTGAGTTGTAGGTCATGGAAATGAATTTCCCTTTATTACACCAACGTTTCGATGTCTTTATACATCATCATCAGAGGTACAAAACAAGATACTTTCAACAACTATTTACAAATTTAATATAGACTACAATACTAACAATGACAACCTTAAACATACTTGTTTATAAACAAAAGAAGTATACGGCTATTCCTATTGATGTTATTTAATGTAGAAAGCAACTGTTTCGGATTACCTTGGAGTGAATATGGATTCTATTTCTTTTTTCGATGCTGTCTAGTTGTAAATACATTTATTTTAAATAATAAATTACCACCAGTCTAACGAATTTTAGTGATTGCTACAGGTGGCGAGTGTCGTTTGGAGGTTGCACACTCAGGTAAAGTTATTTTATAAACGTTTGACGTAATTAATGTTATTATGAATGGAACTGTGAAAGAATAGTAAACATTTATAGTAATATTCAAATAAAATTGTATAGTAACACATAAACTTATTTATTGTAATATTATTTCACAGTCCCATTTATATGACATTAATTACATCAAAAGTTTATAAAATAACCTTACCTTGGTTCTGCAACCTCCAAACGATATACGCCGCCCGTAAAAATGATAGTAAAATCCTGCAGAGTAGAGTTAATTGTTTATGTAAAAACACATTCTTACAATAAAAAGCATAGAAAATAGATATATAATATATATTTACTCTAAGTTAATCCGAAACAGTTAATTTATACATTAAAGAATATTAATAGGAATAACCATATATTCATTTTGTTTGTAAACAAGTATTTTTAAGTTTCTACTATTAACATAGTAGTCCATACAGAATTTGTTATTGAAAATATTATAGCCTTCTTATGTTTTGTAGTCGTGATGAAGATAGATAAATACATCGAAAGGTTGGCGTAAAAAGGAAAAATTCATTTCCAAGACCTAACCCTCAAAAAACACATGAAATACTGTGTTCAATTAAGAGGTCAAGATTAAGAATGTTTATATAAACTAGAATTTTTAAAAGAACATAGAAAAGAAATCACTGAACTCACTACTATATTTCGATGTCCTCGTCTTCAGGAAAAGATGTGAATCGCTCCCAAGGCTGATAACGACTGACTTGGTGTTCGAACTGAAGCACTCAAACAGTGTAGCCAACTTTCGGAGGAAAGGTAGACAGGGAAGATAAAGAGATAAAAGCCAAATAAAAATTAAAAATGAAAACATTTAACTAAAATAAAATTAAAAGCTGATAACAACTTTAAAAAAAAAAAAATCAACGATTGAGGTTAAGCCCAGGAGCCGATCTACCGCCCAGATAAGTGCTTCTTCTGAAGCTCTCAGAGTGACTTTCGAATTAGTCTGATTATATATATATATATATGTATATATATTTATAGAGTAACAGTTTGCTTCTCAACGCGAGTACTTCGCACTTCTTCCCGATGACGACGGATGTCGAAATACCGAAGTGAGTTCTGTAGTGACTTTCTGTGTTCTTTCCTATGTGTTAAAGTTTATATATACATATAAAGTATAAACAAATGTTTTGTTATCTGGACCACATATATTCAACACTATTTTTCTGTATGAAGATATTTTGTAATGTTTTTAGTTTTACGAGCTGTTTAACTTCATTTATCGCCTTATGTTTGTTTCCTTACTGTAAATTAATTTTTGAACCAGAATTCCTTTTAATGTTCAGCATTTCTAGTTGATCACAATGCAGATCTAAGGATTTAAATGGACACAGAGAGACTTGACACTGTGCTGTTCAGAATAACGTCGACGGTTAGCAGGAAGGTAGCCGCTTCACAGAACACCAATTGACTGAGTGACTCATTTCACCCTCCTTGTCTTACGTCTGCAGGCGTTGTCCTCTTTTAATGTAGCCTTCATTAGACAATTATACTTCCATTTATATTATAACCGCCTTCGTACATTATTCTTTTAGGAATAGAATTAGAAGTGCTAAATTATATTCAGATTAAGAATTTGTTTATTTTCTCAAACAACTAAATATTAATTTATTTTTAAAATATATTAATTCATTTATTTAAAACAATTCGAATATATTTATTGAAATAAAGGCCCTGGTCGTCTGATAATATTCTAGTAACTCTACTGTATGATGATATGTAATAGTATATAATATATACTATCAATATTCAAACCACAAAAAGAAATGAGAAAAAAGTTTTAAGATCTTTCAACCGAAACAAGCGGTCTGCGTCAGAGTCAAATCCCAACTGATGGGTTTGACTCTGACGAAGACTGCTTCATTTTATTCTAAGCATATATATATATATATATATTATATATATATATCATTAAAATTAACCGCAGTCTCGGCATTCACGATCTTAAGACTGAGAGATTCGATCCTACGAACTAACCTCCTGCTAACAGGGTTCAACTGGAAAAGGAGATGGCAAGTGACATGTTAAATTAAAATCGATGACTCATGCTTAGCCATTGCTATAAATAGATTAAAAGGAGAGTACAGGTTAATATAAAGAGAAGGTCAAAGGTCAATAATGAACAAGAAACAAGCGGTTAGAATAAATGTATTATATCTAAGTTTATTCTAACCGCTTGTTTCTTGTTTGTTCATTATTGACCTTTGACCTTCTCTTTATATTCACCTGTAGTATACTTTTAATCTATTTATAATGCCTTTAGTTTATTACCACTGTTTATATTTCGCAAATATTAAACAAAATTTATTTTTGTTACATTTATATATAATAAATTTGTGCTACTGTAATCGGCGAGTATGCAAGCCAGTGGGCTACCCTGGTTCCATATTATTAAACGTAAATATTAAATTAAAACAAATTTTTTTTATTACATTTATATATAATACATTTGCACTACTAAGTCACTTGCTACCCTGGCTCCAATTTTGGGAATATAGCAATAATTTTCTTTTATTTAACATTATTCAGGTAATAAATAATATATATTTAATTTCAGGTCTCTATCTCTACGGAAAATGGGTGAACAAAACAAACAAACTCACAAACTTTATATGTAGAGAAGGTACTACATACATATCATATGACACATGTACCCCTGACTATATTATAGTAATTCTACTGTATGATATTGTGCAGCATGCAATGACTATCGCTGACTATATCATACTGAGGGTGAAACGATATCTCAAAATTTCCACTTTCGAAACTACGCGTTTTGAACACCTAATGTAACTGTGTAACATTGGGTTACATGTAATTGCGTAACATCTACAATATAAATTAACAGTTACAATAATAAACCAGAATTATATGCAATAAAAAATTGTTTTGTATTTAGATTTTGAATTATCCATTTACCCGAGTATGACTAAATACCACGCTATCTCGGATTGCTCAACTAAGGAGTGACTGCATTATAGAACACTACTTTACAATATGCAAAATGATGTAAGAATGATGAATCATATTACAGCAGCTCCACTGTATGATAACATAAGAGATTTATAACTGATTAAATTGTAGTAACTCTGTTATATGTGATTATGCAACACGGAATATATTCAAGTAAGTTCTGAATATAATCTTTATGATTATATCGGTAGGAGTTATTTTGTTTTCTACTTTACAGTGGTAACAAGTTAACCATAAACTGGAAGTATGTTTTGTTTTCATTTGACTTTCGTTGTGAATAGACGAGTCAGGCGTTACAACCCGAGGCTGCTCACAGTTAGCCTTACTTCTGTAATAATCACTTTCAAAATGTAATAATCAAAATCACATAGAGTTAAGGCAGGTTTCAACATATTTGAAACACTACAGCCAAAAGAAAACAAAAAAAACAAACGATTTCTCTGAGGGTAGAAAGTCAGTTATCAGTGACTGATAAGAAAGGTAGACATTAAATGATTCATTAACTCGTGATGAGGTGATTGACAAGCAGCGCATGCGCAGAGCCGGGATGAGCAGTCAGGAGAAAGCAGGCTCTAGCCTTGTCGCCCAGGCTTTCCCTGCCTCGGTCACTCCACAAAACTGAGTCAAGTTTGGTAAATTAACAGTCGATATCTTAATATCAAACTATTCAAAGTAATGAAATAAGCATGGATACTTTTGTTTCAATTTGAAAGTTTGCTTTGTCCCTGCACTTCAGCCAATAATAGATCGCTGTACAGATCCACACGAGATATCCAACTTTCCCCATGAAGAGTCCTCAAACCCAAAGCAAAACATTTGAAACTTAATCAAAGACACTAATCAGTTTTACAGAACTTCAGCCATGATGATGATGCATTACCCGTGTCGCATAGCTGTCCTTTCGCAAAGGCATGTGTCTTCTTCATATGCCTCTAGCAGCCCTGACTTCGCAACCATCAACAGTATAATATTTATTTTTAATATTAATTTATGATATAGTTAATGGGTTAGTTCCACTGAGGTTAGTAATATTAGAATTAGTAATAATACAATCCGTCATACCTCGTAAAGTCGTAGAAAAGCTCGACCGGTTTCGGGTCCATCTGGATCCCATCTTCAAGAGCACCTAACTGACTGTGAATGTTATTTTCCTATAAATTACCTATAATTTACGAGGTATGACGGATTGTATTATTACTAATTCTAATTAATTTCTGAGATACCTGTTTACCTCACACAGGGACTTACAAAAGAAAACATAATAAATCACTTGGGAAGTGGTCGACCTCAAGGGAACACACACTCGTCTCATTTCAGTCCATGTAGTCATCGCCATCAGCAGATTCATGTTTTCAGACTTGACATGTCGTCAGTTAAGTTGCGCAACATTTTACCATTCACCTCTCTCTCTCGCTACAAATCTACTTCTTTTGTTTGAATCTAATATAGAAATGTTAAAAAACAAAATACAGAAATATAGTGCACTACTTTACAATATGCAAAATAATAATAATTATCATTAATAATAATAATAATATTAATAATAATAATTAATAATGATAATCATAATTAATAATAATAATAAATGCAATAAGAATCATTAATGATGGATCTATTTCTATGAAAATAGATATATAGATTTTTCTATATAGAATATAGAAAGATTTCACATAAACACGTGAAATAACAATTAATGATCAAACCACAATAAGAAATGGGAAAACAAGACTAAGATCTTTCAACCGTAACAAGCGGTCTTCGTCAGAGTCAAAAACCCAACTGACTTGTTTTCCCATTTCTTATTGTGGTTTGATCATTGATAGAACATAGATATAACGAAATGTTATGATTTTTTACGAATAGTAAATATAATTATAATAATATAAATTTAGAAAACACATTACCGAAAATGTCTTTTTCCGAAAATAAGACACCATCTTATTTTCTTTTTAGGTGCAAAATACGTGCTACTGCTTATTTGTTCAACTAGATAAGTAGAAGTATCTATTTTGTTTAATAATAATGTATATACATAAATTTAAATTTATTCAATTACAATCATGTCATCTTCATCTAGAACATATTAATAAATTATTACATTTGTTATAATGTTCTGACTTCCCACCAAATTCATTTCCTGTAGAATCATTGGTCGGAATATAGTTTCTACATTTTGCAATATAGAAACTATATTGCAAACATAGTTTCTATAGTCTTGCAATGTAGTTACAATTCTTAACGTTATTATTCTTAATTATATTTTTCACATTATTTTAACTAGGGCTTATTTTCGGGGGATGTCTTATTTTCTGAAATAGACGGTAGTTGTGCAATCCGTAACCGTGTGGTATTTTCTTTTGTTTAGGAGTAGTTTAGAGTAAATGGATTTTTCCATTTTATTGTATATAATTTTGGTTATTTTTGTAACTATTAATTTGGAATTTGTATTGTAGACATTTACCTGACGATGAACGGGAAGTGTTCGAAACGCGTAGAATAAAAATGTTTCTTTTTTGTGTGGAGACTTTGTTTTATCCATTTATCCTAGTATGAATTTAGAAAAGATTATTTTGTACAATTACTTTTAATAAACTTACAGTCCTAACGTCACTGGTGGAAAATGAATGTAACATCAGAACTTAAAGTACAAACACATTTATTTACCGGTATTTTTCCTGATTATTTACAAATGAACTATGTTTTCATTCACAGGTTTTGAGATTTTTTATTTATATTTATGTATAAATAAAAAATTCGACATATATTTATGTCCTCCTCAGAGCAAAGCATTAATACATTGAGCACGAATATTACGACTATATTTTTGCTAATATGTAACAAAAAAGATAAACTATAGATTTACGTACTTCAGTCTGGTTTTGTATTATATATATATAATAAGAATATATTATATAAGAATATATTATTACGACTAATATAGTCGTAATATTTGTGCTCAATGTATTTTTACTCAATGTGTTTTAGCCCTGAGGAGGACATAAATATATGTCGAAACGTTGGCGAACAAGCGTTTTTTAATATCAAGACCAAAACCCTCAAAAAATCTCAAAACCTGTGAATAATAGAGTGGTCAAGAAACAAACAGCATGATGTATGTTTTCATTTGTTTGTATATTTTCAAAGAAAATGTGTTCTCTACTATTTGATTCGTGTAGATTACTTTCCGGCTTCGCACACAGAGTAGTAAGTGGTAATCTATGATTTTATTTCAATTTAAAATAAAAAAAAAATAAGTATTTAAAATAACTTAGTCATCGTTACAGAGAAAATGCTTTCAATTAAGGTTGTAGATAATTATATTTTAATCAACTATGTTTGGAGTTTTTCTCTGAAGGAAATATTTTAAGATATTTCGATCTCAATATGTTGTTACTAAAACTTTTGATTCAATGAGGTTATCCTTATGAACTGAATTCTTAAAAAATGTTCTTTCTTACTGCATGTCCAGGTCATGATAGCAAACCACTGTTCAAAGTTTACATTTCTGGTATCAGTAGTTTAGGGTCTGTTTTGATAAGTCTGTCAAATAGTTTGTAACGGTTTGTCATTATGTATTATTATCATACAATGTAGATAATACTGCTTCCTCTCATCTTATTGTAGGAAAAATAACTTCCAAAAGAGTAGAAAGCTGTTGAAACCCGCAAAAGAGAATGTAATGTAGACCACAACACCAATCCATATAACATTACAACAACAATAACAACAAATAGGTACTTTCTAAAATAAATCCAACAATATGCGAAACCTGAATCAAGATATTGCAAAGAAATGTATACGACATTTAGCGAAAACAGGAAGCAAGTACTTTGTTCGGGAAGCCTTTCTTCCGAGAAATGATAAATAAGAGTACACAAACCCCCGGGAAACGAGGAATATAAAGGCGCGAAAAATAGAAAACTTTAAAATTTAATGAGGCTTAAATGAAGGAAAGTTACGCATTCAGGCAAGTTTGACTTGAGCACGCAAGAGTGAACTTCTACGTCTCCAGTCAAACGCATACTCATTCTACCTCATGTTTCCGGAACATCTCCTTTGTATTTCCAAAGTACTTTCAAACAATATTTATAGTTTGAACTATAATTCAAACATAGTTTATTTCAATAGCACAGTTAGAAATGGATATATTTTAATAAAAAATAATATATAAATTTAAACGAATAACATTAAATAATTAATTATATTTTCGTTTTTTTCTCCAATATATTGTAAATCAATATGGACTCTCCTCGCAAGACAAAAAAAAAAAAAATTAAGTGCCAACTACAAGCTTTACGAAACATGTGTTCACTTTTAATGATGACTATTAGAAAATGAAAAACATTGAGTTGCATATTGAAAAATATCTCTTTCTATTCAATTAATTTTTTGCCTTAAAACAATAAACTCAGTCAATCCTAGGCATTTCTTTTGTGATAAGTATACCAAAGAAATATATTTGTATTTGCGCCAGAGAGGAAAACAAAAAAAAAATGTATGTTACGTCCACATATTAAATATCTGTATGGCTCATTATTTGGTAAAGTCATCTGCTATTTTATGCAATAATGATTTTTCTAAATAATATTTCATATGTTCGTCACAATCTATCCATAAATTATCTATCTATATCTGTAAATAATGTTTTGGATGTAGAGATTGCTCAAGTTTCTTGTATCACTCTTTTAACAATTATATGTGAATCAAAGTGAGCAAAGCCACATAACATAAACCACATAACTGGTAAGAAATATAAAATCAAATATTAGCGTTCACATTGTTTAGACTATTAAACTTTATATGTGGAGACTATATTATTACCATATAGTGAGTAAATACCACATAATAACTGATTGATTGCACTACCTTAGAATTAAAAACGAAATTAACTTGAGTGTAAAAAGGAGTAACCACCATGATTACAGGCTAAAAATAATCATAATAAAAGAAGGCATATGAACGTGTGTTTGGTAATATTATCCTTGAAAAGCCTGATTCATCGGCTCTAATCAGCTAGAGGTCATTAGTCTGCCTGCATCAAAACAAACTGCTCAATTAACACTCTCAATTTCATTTTAACAGTATCACTCAAACTGATCAATTATTTTTTTTCATATCCATTTTTAGTTAAACTTTGCACGTCATAATTAATAATAGAAGTTCAGTATTGCATTTATTTGAATCAACAACTCTACACAACTAACTTCAAAGAATTAATTATGTTTTAAGAATATCACTAATTATGATACAAAATAAGTCACTATCACCAATCGTACATGAAAACTTACTCAAAAGCATGAGCTACGTGCTCGCCTCTGGAGTGGAAGATTCAGGGTTCGGATAGGACGTTAAGCCGTCGGTCCCGAGCATTCACGGTGTCAGGTACTCGTTAAGGTCCCTTCTGTAAATACATTTGACCTAGGCAAAATGTAGGACTGCTAATTTGGAATGTTGACCGTGTGGTATCAGAAAGGGCCAATTCTCGGTCTATACGTGTTCTTTCGTGAGGATGTTACCAGCCTGACCTACTCTGAAGCATAGAGGCGACTACAGTAGACGGATGTGAGGCGGTCGTCCTCACTAGCGACATCATCACTGCGGATGACGAGGTCTAACACGAAGGGCATACAAACGACGCTTTGTCACCATGACTGAATATACCGGAGGTTCCCGAAGTGGATTCCGCGGAACCCAGGGGTTCCTTAACGGACTGTCTGGGGTTGGGTTCCCTCAAAAACATTTAGTAAAAACATTTTTCTAAAATTTTTTTTGTGGGTATGGATTTATTCTATATTTCTTGGGAATCATGAAACCGAATAATGTTTATATCTACATATACCCATAAAAAGATTTCACATAAACACCTGAAATAACAATCAATGATCAAACCACAATAAGAAAATGGGAAAACAAAACTAAGATCTTTCAACCGTAACAAGCGGTCTTCGTCAGAGTCAAAAACCCATCTGAAACAGTAGATGCCCTTAAGTAGAAGTGGTCAAAATTTGATTCATATTTAGGATGAATCACTAGTCAGTTTTTGGAAATAACTAGTGCAGCAAAATTAGCACTTCACACATTGCTGCCATTTCCCACTACCTACTTATGTGAAATTGGATTTTCTCTTCAAACTGCCATAGAAACTAAATACCAAAGTAGACTTAATGCTGAGGCTAACTTGAGAATCAAACTCTCAACTATAAAGCCAAAAATGATTACAAAACAAACTCTATGTTAAAATTGCTAGTAATTCTGTTTTATGCCTTATGCACTTGAGGAAAATATGAAAATTAAAACTTTTAGTTCTAAATTTTTATTCCAAAAATACATATTGCAGTAATATTACGTTTTTAATTGTTTTTAAACATACATACTATTTAAAAAGGCATATGAAAATATTTATATTATGATTGTATGAAATCATTAGAATCTGGGGTTCCCGGGAAAGTTATTGGAACCAAAAAAGGTTCCGCGTCGAAAAAAGTTAGAAAAACTGGTCTATACTGAGCCTTGGCCCTCCATTTCAACAAGGAACAGCCATACAAACAGTTTCTTCCAGTAAACCAAAAATTTTTAATTGTTAAATTTAAATTTACATTTTTAATTTAAACCTTGGTTCATTTCAAATTTGCGTTATGTTCACAATTTAGTTATGGTAGTAGTTTACATTTTAACATACTTCTAGTAATTTTGCGATTAAAGTTCATATTTTGTACTTTTTTTTTACTTATTTTGTTCATTTTGCTATTCAATTTTTCATTTTTGTCCTACAATACAATATCATATATACACATATAAATATTTATAAGACATAGACTGTACAATACATAAATATATAAAATATATCAACCTTTGACCAGATTTTTCAATCGAATCAAACTTTCAGAGCCGGAGTTTTATTTTGATTTTAAATTGTTTCTATATATCTGCAATATGAAGAACTGTACTGTATCAATTATTATACAAATAACACGTTATAGAGGAATTAGAGAAAAGAGTAAGAGCCTCACTGAGCTTGAAGGTCTGAAATGAACAAATATGGAATTCGGTATTTAAGCTTTGAATGAGATGGAACTGCCTTTGAATACGAACAGTAAACACAACCATTCAGGCTGAACAAGCGCTCATATTAATACATTCAACATAAAATAGTTTTAATCAACACTTGAAAAAATACTATTTCAATTTGCAATACTATTCAATACTTAAAAGATCCCTACCCATTTTTAATATGTAAAAGTGCTAACGTTTATCTAGTTGGAAATGTAATAAAAATAAAGCACATAAACTAATTTACATATTGTACCAGCTATAGTACTGTACCTGTGGACTGGTAGATTCGGGGTTCAATAAACATTGCGACCATTGACTTATTCACAGGGGAGGTGAAGAAGACCTGAGTGCATCGTCTCTCGGATAGGACGTTAAGCCGTCGGTCCCGAGCATTCACGATGTCATTCACGATTACCAACAAAAGAAATCATCATAATGGAGCTTGTTAATAGACGTTAGACCAGTGGTACTCTACGTTCATTTTTCGTGGACATATATGACTATTACCAATTCATGAGCATTTAAAATAGAAACATGACCGTCTTTGCTGAACAGCGAAGGAGAAGGTCGACTAACATTCTCTTCTAGGACCTTGGCGCATTGTGCTGCCATGGTATACTAAAGTTTAAAATATTCAATTAAACCATCTGTTTTAGGTTCAGCTGGTCAGTTAAGGTGAGGAGGATGAACATGAGCTGTCTCAAAGACTGTAGACTACATGTATCGGTAATAACCATGAACATATTGAGGGAGTGATCGAGCTATTCGAACAAAGGGGAAACGGAGCTCGAAAGAAAGTCGAAAATTGCGAAATTAAGTAAGGTTCAAAGAAAATTACTAGAATATTTGCCAGCTAAAGAGGAAATGACGAATTATAAGAAATAAATATATTAGATGCGAAGTATACGGAATGAAACAGGAATTATTAATAAGAGAAAGGCCTTGTTAAAGTATTGCTTGAGTATTGATGAATTAGTAAAAGACTGCTCGGAGATAAGGGTTTAATCTTGGAAAGATAGGCCCGAGGCCTACACGGGCTGGGCATTAGAGAGAAAGTGAGTACAGATGAGGCGGATGACGGCCAGGCCCAACAGGTTAGCTTTGGGTCTGCCACGTAAGGCCTACTTTCCCTCCGCGTAGCGCTAAACACTGGGTCACTCACAATCCGTGTACTGCTAACAGGCCGCTATAGGCGATAATCGGTGAAAGTCAGGTGAATTCAGATATTTATTCACTTCTTAAATATAAAGGAGGAAGAAATACATCTGCATTCACTGTTATAAGGTGATGGATAAATATGGGCTACCTTCGTGGTCTTTAAAAAGATTCTCAGTTATTTTCTGCATGTGGTGTGTTCTAGCCAGGATATACTCTCCGGTTTGTTGAGTTCACCACATCTGGCGACACTAAAAAGCGGTTAAGGACTGGAACGTCGTTGGCTAGTCATTTTCCTTTTATATATGTTTCCCGTTTCCTCTTCACATTTCTCTGCAAATAATTTCTATTTTTATCTAACCATTATACTTTTTCCAGAGTTTACTACAGACTCTTCAACTACCGCCAGAATCACCAAGACTATGAAGCCCGGGTGGGTGAAAGTGACTTTCGAAAGAGCTTACATTCTCACCTCAACAACAGTGGATTTGAGCCGACGTCGAAATACACGTGACCGTACCCTATTTAACAAGTAAACGGACTTGACAACAAAATGCCCGTAAAGTATTACCCCTACGACAGACAAAGAGCTCCAGTGACTACTAACGTTAATGTACTACTAATATACCACTATAGATAGTGTACACGACGATAGCAGTATACATTGGCAACAATTTCTTATCAAATAAGTACTATATGATTATAACGATATAGACTTTCTCTGAAAAATGGTTTTACTTATTGTATTGTATTAAAATATACACATATAAATATATGATCAAACCACAATAAGAAATGTGAAAACAAGACTAAGATCTTTCAACCGTAACAAGCTTACGTCACAGTCTTGTACTTCGTTAGTCAAAGTCTTCGTCAGTCAAAAACCCAACTGAACACTAGATGCAGAAAACATCTGGTGAGGAGTTGAGAAGAGTGGGAGGGAAGAGTGCTATTTTAAAAGGGTGAAAGCACAGGAAAGGACTAATGTCCAGAAAGGGATGTTTGGGGAAACAAAGGAGTACAGTAAGAAAAAGTAAAAAACTATCCGCTAGCTGTCAACCCTCTTTGAAGAGGCTATTGCCCTCGTGACGAAAGTATCAAGTTTGAAGAGACCGTTACTAATGTTTATAATATTAGATCTATTAAATTTAATTAGAGACGATTCAATAATATTTCTTAACAACATTGATTTTTCATAGGTAATAAATTTAGCTCCTGTCCAATCAATATGATGATTTTCATTTTTTATATGCAAGAATAAGGCACTACTTTTTTCCTGTCTACTTACGTTATATTGGTGTTGTTTTACACGTGTCTTTAATGATTTACCAGTTTGACCAATATAAATTTTATGGCAATTTTTGCACGGAATTTTATAAATACCAGCGGACTCCAATTCGCTGGGAGAGTTTTTTATTAACATATTACCCACGTTATTACGATTAGAAAACACTATATTAAAATCAAGTTGTTTGGCTAATGATTCGTGGTATGGCAAAACTATAGAATTTGATAATTTTGATAATTTGATATTTTTTTTACATATAAATATATATATTTAAAATCAAAACTTAACAGACGGACAATAAACCGATAAAATATCATTTCACTATTTGAACATTTCTCGTCATTATTAGAAGAAGCACTCTCCTCGAGAGATGAACAGCAGAACATAATGTTTAGAATAATGTACTTTTAATAACCCGGGTAAGCAGACCAGCGTATACAAGAATTTATTCTACAGTTTACTATGTATTAAAAAGCAAACGGATATGTAGTCTTGCCTGCCTTTTAAGCCTAGAACACCTCTAGGCTAGTACTTTCTACATATGCTGCAATATTGTTTTTCCTTGTGCTCATTACCTTACCGACTGTTTTACATTGGATACATATTCCATAAAAAAAAAATGCCACTCCGTCAGCTTTCCAGGTTCAAGTGAAACTCTCAAATCCTGACGTTTCGTTTTTTTTAAATATAAAACACTTGTCAAAGGCTCACAAAACATGGTGAGTAACAAATTATTTAAATCCCTTCCTTTTCCTAGTTTTTTCAAGTATTTTGTTATAAGGCAACATTAACTCAGAGCCCGCTGTGCGGTCTTCAGCAACTAAAGCAAAACGACCAGTCTTACTTCATTTCTCAAGCCATTAACATCTCCTCCTGATAAAAACGAATGTCAAAATATTGGAAGTGAGTCTTGTGTACATATAACCAAAAAGAAAGACATTACAGATATACTCGTAAACAACCAAAAGAAATTACTACATATAATATGTATATACTTCAAAACCGAATGTTTTCCTTATCTCGACCACATATATTTAACACTATTTTTCTTTTTTATCGAGGTTTGGTCTACCTTCAATAATACAACACCTTTAAGCCGACGTTTCGTCTATATTTGTAGACATCTTCAGGGCTACATCAATACAGAACTTAATTACAATAACATGAAACATAATTATATTACATTATGTAATTAATAAACATAATTACCTTGGTATTTTTCTATTATGAGGAAGCAACTACATAAGGGTTTGTGTTCAAATCAGCTAGTGTGCTGCCCTAGTGACAGTTTTTCGAACCTTCTAATCAGACTTGATAACTGAAAAGAACCCTAAAAACTCATTAAAACTATATCAAAAAAGAAAACCTAAGTAAAATACATAGTATATTATTTAGTAATTAATAATTATAGTTGTAGTTTCTTGGTTCTTTTTTTTTTTGATATAGTTTTAATAAGTTTTTAGGATTGTTTTGAGTTATCAAGTCTGATTAGAAGGTTCGGAAAACTGTCACTAGGGCAGCACACTAGCTGATTTGAACACAAACCCTTATGTAGTTGCTTCCTCATAATAGAAAAATACCAAGGTAATTATGTATATTAATTAAATAATGTAATATAATTATGTTTCATGTTATTGTAATTAAATTCTGTATTGATGTAGCCCTGAAGATGTCTACAAATGTAGATGAAACGTCGGCTTAAAGGTGTTGACTTATTGAAGGTAGACCAAACCTCGATAAAAAAGAAAAATAGTGTAAGTATACTTCAAAACATATAAAAGAGGTAACAAAACTCACTTCTATATTCTAAGTGCGTCCTCATCTGGTACAAAGTGAGTCACTCCAAAGACAAGCGAGGACTTTAGTCAGTCTCATTCAAGAGATACTCAATCAGTCGACTCACATCCTCTGATGAAGAGGAAGTCGAAATATACTCCTGGTAGTGAGTTTTTGTGATCTCTCTTATTTATGCTGTTTCTGCGAATTTAGTTCATACATATATAAACTAGATTCACAAAAAGAGATCACAGAAAGTCTGAGCCCCATTTCTAAGTTTATTTATTTTTATTTTACTCCATATCATGGTCCGCCTTATTGTTTTGTTCCATCTCCTTTCAATTTCCTTCAGTCGTCTTTCCACATACTATGGTTCCTTATTTTAACCTTTCTTTTTCTCAACGTTATGTTAAATCTAATTGTATTCCTTCGAAGTATAAGCCACCTTTGAACAGTGCGTGTGACTTTTCATTAGTGGACTTAGAATATAAAAAAAAAAACGAACTGAATTCTAATGTATTAGGCAGACGGCAGAATACACAGGTACATCAAACACAACAACGTGATTGGGTTTCACCCATTCAAATTGCGTATTTATATTATTCATAATAATATTAAAAAATGATATAAGAAATAATTATTACGTAACTGACCAAGTAGTAATATATAAGGTGTTTGAAATCAGCAAAAAAGAAAAGAAAGATCTTAATTAAGAGAGTGTGAAATTTAAAGCAACGAGTGTAACAAGAGAAATGATTGCGTAAGAGCCTGTGATATCAAGCTATTGTGAGACAGACAGTATCATGTTCACGCTAGCAGGGTCCGAGGCAATCTCAATAGGCAATGTTATTTGTGTCTTTTATGAATCACCACCCTCGTTTGAAACATCCCATCAATATCAAACGCATCCAATAAAAATGTTCTGCAGATACAGTAAGGACACAGCAGCATCGAGCTAGATATATGTTACTGGCAAAGTATGAAACGCCAGGGTTTATACAATGGCTGGGTATTGACTATTTTAATGCCAGATGTTTTTGGCAGGGTATGAAATATGAGAAGTATTACATATTTTGTCTAGGCATTCTAGAATGACAAATGCTATTCAGGCAAAGTATGAAAAAAAAAACGTCCTGATGAGGAGGTTAGAGGTTGTTACCTGTTTTGACTTTATATGTGTTCCTAAGCCTTCCGGCCATATAACCACCAAAAATTAAATCAGGCCGACTAGTTTAACGTGCTGCCCTTTAGCCACTTTAGATTACTCCAAAAATTAGAGGTGGTTACCATACACACTTTAATGGTAAATTATTACACAAAAGTAAAAATGTAGTTCTGAAAAAATTAGAGTGCTATTAAAAAAAATGTATTCAAAACGCGTAATGAAAGTTATACAAAACATAATTTATGCCCTTCTTATTAAGGAAAACAACATTTCAATATAAAAAAAAAAGAAATTAACGTACTTGTTGCAACATGGCAGGCTTGAATGATACAATTACTCATTATAGGGTAAAAAGTTAATGAAATAGCCTCCACATATACAAGTTTAATAATCTAAACAACGCCTTTCGAACCCGCAGTGTTTGTTCTTCTACAGGCATAAAAATAAAACTGAAATACACATTTATGTCATATCTTATTTTATTTTGTACTATTTATTTTATTCATTATACTACTAAGTTGATAACTCTCCGATGTCATTATATTTTTTAGTTTTATGCCTGAAGAAGAAGACTACGTGTTCGAAACACATTGTTGAGACTCTAAACTTTTATATTTGGAGACTATATTATCAGCTTTTTATTCTACAATTAATACATACCACATAATAACTGATTTCACTACCTCAGAACATTTCATTACGTTTTACGTTACATTACGGAGACATTTCATATTTTGGCACTTTGTTTTACATAAAATTTGACGAATCATTGATCGCAGCCATTGGACTGAACAATTGTAACAGACCGGAGAGGATTTCCTGGTCAGTAATATCTTCAATTCTAAGCAAGTTCTTAGTAACAGTAATAGTATGGCTCATTAAATATAATAATGGCCCTAATATAATAATACACCACTAGAAATGTTACGTCAGCTTGTAATATTCCCAGCAACGTATTGTTAGAATACAGAGTCGGGAATATACGAGTATCATCTCTATATACTTTCTCTCACCAAGGTTCTGTTCCAGGAAAAACCTAAGGAAGAAACCCTCCTAGCTCTTAAATCTAGTAAAGAAAAAAGTTCCAAAAGAAGCATTCAGAAAGTTCAAAAGTAAACAATGGACATCAATATTTGAAACCTTCTTGACTTTGGAATTATTAGGAAACGCTCTTCTAGAAGCCGGACTAAAGCATGACACATACCAAGTATCCCAGGGGACAACGTGAAATAGTGTACAAGAAACGATGTCAAAAATAGTGAACCCCCCCCAAAAAATTGGTTAAATTCAATTGCCAATTCATTACTTCTACCGTCACTTGTAAATACATCACACTTATCAACTTAAGCCGAATACTAAAGAGTGTAGGGTAATTCTTCATATTGTAGGAATATTTACCCAAATTTATTATTCTTTCATATTTATTATTCTTTCTCTTAATATGAATAAATTTATTTTGTAACCAGTTTTAAAATACAGAATTAATCGTTACACATCATTCTAGCATGGGATATGCCCTCGGCAGTACTCGCTTGTTTCTTGATCAAAGTCACTGACGACTCGACAAAGGAGCAATGATCACACGCATGTCTTGATCCAATGGCTCCTTGGAAGAAAACCACCTTAGGAGTTCAAAAACTGCTTTCAACAAAGCAGCAACAAAACATTTGTTTTCACTGTTCTGCATTTACTAAACTTGTTATATCCGTTAGATTCTGAAAGAGAATGACCTTTTTGTATAACTTTCTCTGAAGAAAGTTTTACAAAGGAACCATTGTAGACTCTAAATACAAACCTCTCACTTTTCGATTAAACAAAGAGAAATACTTCTAACCACAAGTAAACACATTTGTCATAAATATTTAGAAGAAATCCAGTTAAATAATCTAAGTACAGAGCGTTCATTATTCAAACATTCCATCGAATAACTAACTCAACTATTTTATGTCTGTACTATCTGATGATCTGCTAAATACCAGTATAAATCTTTATAGATAAAAGATTGACATAAATACGTGAAATAACAATCAATGATCAAACCATAACTGATCAGTTAGGTTTTTGACTCTGACTAAGACAGCTTGTTACGGTTGAAAGATCTTAGTCTTTTTTCCCCATTTTATATTGTGGTTTGATCATAAATATTTATATATATTCGATGGAATATATATTGAAATTAGGACTATATATATATATTATAGAAAAAGAAAGATAGAGAAATTAAAGACACAGAGTTACAGTTTCTAATTTTCGGTTTGAACCGTCTTAAGGAGAGATAAGAGAGGGAATCGAAGCGCACTGGTTCAGGGACGGTTGGAGGGTCTCCGCTAATTAATTTCGCAGGTAAACACCATTAACCATTCCTATTTCCGATGCTTCGTGTACACTTAAATGAAGAAAGACGAGAATATACACTAAAGGTTTACAATCTCAGATCTCTTAACTTCACCAACAATGTTCCTGTATACCAGTGGTTTTCAAACTTGATGTTACTACGCCTCCTTAAAAATATTTAATCATTTGACGCCCCCCCCCCCCCCCCCACTGAAGATTTAATAAAAACACAAACATTTTTACTCTTATAAAATTAATTCATACAAACTAATGGAAAATGATATTTTATTATTGTTTTTAATGAGATGGATGTGCTTGCCGAGCAACAAACAAATAATTTTAATTAGCACAAAGTTTATCAAATCTTGGTGTTTCTGACGATATAGCTACTCGTAGCTCTTTTTCTACAACCAAACGAGCTCGATATTTGGATTTCATTGCAGCTAAGGCAGAAAATAATTTTTTACATAGAAAACTTTAGCAGTAATTTGGAAAATTGTTCACTGTGACTAATGTTCGCGGCTCCCTTTAGACTAGTCCGCTCCTCCCAGTTTGGAAAACTCTAATGTATACAATTTAATTGTAAAGTCTATAATAAATAAAACTGGGGTTTTATTTAATAATAAATTATATCTCACGGCACTAAGTCGGAAAGTAATGTGTTATTTAGATGAATTGAGTACAATGTGTGAGGGAATAGCGGAAGTAAGAAGATATAATGCTCACGGAGCTGGAAGATAAGAGACAGGGAGTGACCTGATTTGTCAACGCTATTCTTCTCGGCAATAAACGCTTTTAAAGCCAAACTAAAGGCACTTTTATCTGAAGCACGCTTTCAGTATTACAAAAGATATACGCACAACTTAAGAGTTAATTACCAAACAAATTAGAAATGAAAACTCTGTGACCAAGGCCATTAGCAGAGTAGTGTCTGATACCTGCCTACATTTGAAATACTCTAAAACATAATGGACAGTAATTGATGTCGGAATACGAGATAACGATACATTTCTAAATAGTTGTTGTACTTGGCTTCATTCGATTAGAAAGTTGTATGATTTGCAATACACCTCATCAATCACAAATCAATAACCTAAATCAATCACACCTCATACATACTCATACGCCTCGATACCATCTTTTTCCGAAAATATGACACTGTCTTACTTTATTTTTAGATCAAAATCCGTGCCAGGGCTTATTGTGGGAGGGCTTCAAGTACATCAAGTAGATTTACATTTTTTTGTTTAATATTTATTTTTATACAGAAATTTAAATTTATTCCATTACAATCATGTCATCTTCTAGAACATCGTCATAAATTATCAAAATTTTGAATTCCGTTCTGATTTTCCTCCAAATCTATTTCTTGTAGAATCATTGATCTGAATCTCTCATGCGTTGCAATATAGCTGTGGTTAAATTAATACTTCTTGTCTAAGTAGCCCCCTTGAAACGGACTTTACAGGTAAAGAAGGAATTTCTTGGAGTATTTTGTTGCAAAGAATTCTCTGAAATATTACGACAGCTGGTGATACCTACTACATTCAACAGCAATTTTTAAACGAATTATATTTGTCACATTATCTTAACTAGGGCCTATTTCAGGGGAGGTCTTATAGATCAAAACGTCCCGAAAATCACTCCAGGGCTTATATTCGGGGGATGTCTTATTTTCGTAAAAAGACGGGATTGTAAGTAAAACACTTGGGTGCTTTCGTTTTCTACGCCTAACTGAAGTCTTCAGCTGCTCCTCTATTAGTCGAACAGCTCTACTGTAAAAAGTTACTGAAGTTCTTTTCTTCACACCAACATATATATATATATATATATATATATATATTACCTTTTATGTTACTTTCTAGTTCTTACCTTGTTTGCTCTCTGATGACATAAATTGAAAGGCCTCAGAGCATTTTTTCCATCTGTTTTCTTTTTTTTTTCCTTGTGGTTTGTTTTCATTGATTGCATCACGTGTTTATTGTGATTTATCTGCATATATATATATATATATACCAATTATAATAAGCAGTGACCCATAAACAGAAACACAACAAAGACTCACTTTTCAATATTTCGACCGTAATGGCGGTCGTCCTCAGGAGAAGAAGTGAATTGACGGAGCGACGACAGTCAACTGAAGAACTCACAGGGTGAGGGCTAAAGCAGTGCTGCCGCAAAGGAGACAAATAAAAAAGGAACTAGGAAGTCGAGAGCAAAAATAAAAAAAAAAAAAATGTTTTTGAAAGGTAGAAAAAGGTTAAGAAAAGAAAAAATAAAGAAAATATATAGAACAATTAAAAATAAAAAAATATTAAAAAAAAAAAAATAAATAAAAAAAAAAATAAAATAAAATAAATAAAAAACTAACGATTTAAATTCAAGCCAGGTTTCGAGCGTGCCCCCAGGAGCCAAATGTGGGCTTCCTCAGAAGCTTTTAAAGTAACTTGTCTGTTATCACTGGGGACTTGTTTAAGAACTTGGACTGTGAAACAATCATTGAAACTGAGATGGTGGGAATTAGCGTGAGTGGCGACAGGGAGACTGCTGCGTTTACCAACCGAAAGCCTGTGATTATTCATCCGAAGGTTCAGCATCGTAGATGCTAAACCAACGTAAAAAGCATCACATTGGGTGCATTTCAAGAGGTAAACGCAGTCAGTGGAGATACAGGAGGAAGGACTGTGAATAGGGTAAGAATTAAGATTAGTTAGAGACTCAAATGAAGACCCAGAATCAACAATGGGACAGGTAAGACATCTCCGACGTCCACAACGTTGTAGGCCACCACTGCTTTGGGGATTCTGAATAAGTTTGCCGGCCCAGTGGGAAAAAATATTTGAGAGATTGGGGGCTCTTCTAAAGGAAATGCGGGGCAACTGGTTAAAAACTGAAACGGTAGAGGGGGAAGAGGAAAGGATAGGGTAAAGTTCTTTAATAAATTTTCTTAATTTATGGACACCAGGGAAATAATTTGTAAGAAGCGAAGCAGTAGTAGTGGGGTCTCTTCTGTTATTAGTGGAAAAGTTTACTAACTTCCTTTCCACTAATTCCTTTGTCTAAGGAATACCATATACTGTTCATCCTGGATGGTTTGAGCTGTAAATATTTTCTGCAAGGCCTAAATATTTTCAAAATTGTCTAATGAATACCATATACTGTTCATCCTGGATGGTTTGAGCTGTAAATATTTTCTGCAAGCCAGGGCAGTTGACAGTGTCATTGAAAAGGGGATAGACGTGAAGTGTCACCGGGTTGCGTCAGAGCCTGGGAGCCAAACTGACGAAACAAGCGCATCAAACCTTTACTATCTGACCGGCTCGCCTTTCACACAACCCTCCTTGCGTAAGTCACCCCAACGACTGACTCCTCTCGGTCTTCGCTCTCCCAGCTTAAACCTTTATTTATTTAGTCCATGCAAATAAACAGCAACAAAACACTTACAGTAGACCATGTTTCAAACTCTCGACTTTGATACTTCAATCGGAGAACATCTATCTCTAACGCGTTATCTAGTCCTCCTATTGTGGTTAGAACATTTATTTTTATTTCACGTGTTTATGCGAAATCTTGTTATATATATATATATATATGATTTGATTTCTTGACCCAATATTTATATTATGTAATTTTTAGAGGGTTGAGGTCTAATTAGACCTCAGCCATCAAAAAAATTACATCATATATATACAAAATTAAAGTTTATCGGACTCGGTCAGAAATATAAGAAATAAAATAATTATTTCTTATATTTCCTCTGTTTTTGTAGGCCTATGATAATGGTTTTAAATAAAGACCGAAACGTTGGCAATGAGAGTTTAATTTGAACCTGAAGAACTGACCAAGTTCCGATAAACTTTAGTTTTGTTTCTATTCCACGGTATATTCTTTTATCAATATATAAAAAATTGTTCTTGACCTCTTCTATTCTATTGTATGTGGTAGGTTTTGTTTTTGAGGGCTAGGTCTTATAAAAGAAAATAAACTCCTTCCTAGGCTAACGTTTCGATCTATTTGTACATCATCTTCAGGGCTAAACTTAGAATAAGAACTATAATACATTTACCAACACAACCATAACCTGCTTAGAAAACTAAATTATTGAGAACAACACATACATACAAAAGGTTATTTTACAATCAGAGTTGTTAAGTACACATCTTTTTCAAAATATCAAACAATATATATAAAGTTTCACAATAAACACGTGAAATAACAATGAATGTTCAAACCACAATATGAAAAGGGAAAAAGAGTAAGACCTTTCAACCGTAACAAAACGTTTGCTACAGTTGAAAGATCTTGTTTGTTTCCCCCTATTTCTTATTGTGGTTGGAAAATTATATATCTATATATATATACACTTTTTCAATGAAAATACGATCCGAAATGGACAAATACAGTTCTCCAAGACGGGTCTCCAACCGTCTCTGTACCAGTGCGCTTGGTTTCCCTCTCTTATCTCTCCTGAAGACGGTTCAACCAAAAATTAGAGACTGTAAGTTAGTGTTTTCAATTTCTCTATGTTTCTTTATGTACATTGAACTATATATATATATATATATATATATATATATGAGATTAAATTTACGGCCTATTGATTTTTTTAATTAATTTCTTGGATAACTTTTCGAAATCCCTTAAGAGTCTTTTAAATTCACGAGGAACGAGGTACATCAACTCACCATACGTTTTGTTTTCAATGATTATATTCCTTCCAACGTTTCGGTCGTCTTCGACCATCTTCAGGGTGTAAAACGTATATACAATATCTTAAAACATATTGAACATTGTTTAAAAGACAATAAACAAACACTTAAATAAATAAAATAAAACGTATAGTGAGTTGATGTACCTAGTTCCTCGTGAATTTATAGACTCTTAAGGGCTTTGGAAAAGTTATCCAAGAAATTAATTAAAAAAACAATACGCCGTAAATTCAATCTCACATGTATTAACGAAGGACTGTTTCCTAAATATTCGAATTCCAAATATATATATACACAATTAAAAGAAACGGTCCAGCGGACTTTTTTAAATAAAATAAATTCAAAACGAAGGAACACACAGAAAGACACAGATATAACTCACATCAATATTTCGACCATCATCGTCGTCAGGAGGTGTGAAGAGCGAAGAGTCCCGCAGGAAGGCAGGGCGGTGACTCACACTCCTGACACTTCTTCACACCTCCTGATGACGACGTGGTCGAAATATCGATGTGAGTTATGTCTGTGTCTTTCTGTGCGTTTCCTTCGTTTTCAATTTATTTTATATATATATATATATATATATATATATCAGTTAGCTTCAGCTACTCAAAGGGACTACTTCTACCCGATGACGACGACTGTCGAAATATCGTTGTGAGTTTTTTTCGGTGTCTTTATTTGTTTTTTTTTTTCTTTCCTGTGTGAACTATATATATATATATATATATATATATATATATATATATATTATAAGTGAGTCGGTATCTGCCCTGGTAGCAACTCACATCTATCTTCCTGATTAGGAGGCAATCGAAATATAGTAGTGAGTGTCTTTGATTTCTCTTATGTGCGTTCTTTTTGTGAATCTAGTTTATATACACATTTTAATAGATATGGAAGTAGTAGAAAGTTCACCTCTTGTTACCTTAACCTTAGAAAAACAATAGAATTCCTGAGTGGTGACTATTAATGCCTATTAATTAATTAATTATTAATATTATTATTAAATATTATTAATTTATTAATTATTAATGGCTGAGTTGAAGTTGACGCAGTACGGGGCTGACGAAGGCTGCGATTAATAAAAGAGTGTGGGTTACAGAAGGCGGGGTCTGGTTGTCGTTGATTGTAACTGATCACAGCGACAGCACTAAGCCATCGCCCCAGCTTCCTTCTCACACAAACATAGTCAGCCCCCTCTTTAACTCTGCTTTATTCACGACAGTTAGAAAAGCTCTACGATATTTTATTTAAATATTGATGGAAAGCACTTAAAGAGAGCAGCAGGTCGTGGTGGACGTTGTTACTCAAACTTCAAAAAACACTCGGCAAAGTCCATCAAACATCATTAAATATTAAACAAGATTGCTTTGGAACATTATCACTAAGAGTCTAACCATGGCGAACTCTAAGTGAAGGTAAAAAAAAATTATAAACTCAGACACAGCATTACACAGATTACTTAAAACAGCAATGCACAGGAAATTTGTAGTTTAAAACAAATTCATTAAAATATCTACTAATTAAAGTGTTTAACGCTTGATGAATAGGGATCGGTCTTAAAATTTGACAACGGTTTTTATATCCATGAAACTGAGTCTGTTCATGGATATAAACAGGCATTGCATTGAGCAATGAATGGTCTGCAGCCATTCATTCTGATAGACGTTTTGTCCAAAGAATAAACAAATCAGCCGGTACTGCTAGAACAAATAAATACTTTTCTGTTCAAATTACACTAATAATTAATTTGTATATCTGTTGTCCAGCTTCATCCATAGGAAATGCCTTTATATAACTTGTGAAGTGTATTTTTAAGCGTTCTTTCCTTGTTTGCAAAAGTCTCGCTGTGTACGTAATTATTGCAAGTGATTATAGTTGAGTTTGAATATCTGACTCACTAGCACTGTTTAACCGGATTCCTGTGAGTCATGACACGCTTTAATCCGCTGATTTTCATTTCCCTCACCTCTATCGGGGCTGCAAGAGGGCAGTGAATTCATTTGACATTATCCCTGGGCTTTGAACAGGAGTGTTTCATGAGATCATCTCCTTGTTGGGCGCGTGGCCGCTATGTATCCAAGGACGACTGGCAACCTGCTGGCTATCCCATAAACAGTTAGCCGCACTGCTGCTGTTCCAGATCTTTCTTATGCGACAGTCACCTTAATGAGGTGAACGGTAACTTTAGCCTCCTACTCATTGCCCATTTCAATTTGTCTCAGTCCTCGGTAATATCAAACCAACTGTATTTCCAATCAACCTGGCACAGCCAGTACATTCACCTTCATTAACAAATCGTAACAATAACTATCAATGTGTACTATCATTTACAACATCAGTTATGAACAACATAACCTAGCATTTCCTTGGAGATACAGAAGGAAATATCTGTTACTATTACTTTCTCGCTTAATATATACCCGCTCCGTATAATTTCCAAAAGCCTATACACAGACACTCGAGCTGAGGGTATAGTATTCTATTTCAGCGCTCTTGACAGATTTACCAGCAAGAGAAATGCTCCATATTAATGGAAGTTGAATAGTCAACCTCTAAATTCCTTTAGAAGGCTTGGAATTACCTATGCATATTAAATTTTAAAAGCAGCTGCTTCGTCGAGTAAAACATAATAGAAATATTAATAAATATATTGACAAGTTTCTGTTATAAATGAAGGTAGTTGGTTTGTCATTACTGTGTTATAAGAATAACAAAAGCAATTTACAATACTTTAAAAGAATGTAACTGAAGTATGATAAATAATAATGGTAATTGAAGTTGTGAGATAATGGCAAATGTAACGACTAATCTAACAACATAATATTTTTCATATGTGAATTTTTATTTCTGTTTAACAAGGCTCAATGGTAGGGAGAAACGTGCTTATTATATAAATGTGAATTCCACATAGTGTGTGTGCCTGGGAGGAGTGAGGTTCAGTGACAGAGAGTACCCTGAATACTTGACCAATGTGAATTCCACATAGTGTGTGAGCCTGGGAGGAGTGAGGTTCAGTGACAGAGAGTACCCTGAATACTTGACCAATGTGAATTCCACATAGTGTGTGTGCCTGGGAGGAGTGAGGTTCAGCGACAGGGACCAATGTGAATTCCACATAGTGTGTGTGCCTGGGAGGAGTGAGGTTCAGTGACAGAGAGTACCCTGAATACTTGACCAATGTGAATTCCACATAGTGTGTGAGCCTGGGAGGAGTGAGGTTCAGTGACAGAGAGTACCCTGAATACTTGACCAATGTGAATTCCACATAGTGTGTGTGCCTGGGAGGAGTGAGGTTCAGTGACAGAGAGTACCCTGAATACTTGACCAATGTGAATTCCACATAGTGTGTGTGCCTGGGAGGAGTGAGGTTCAGTGACAGAGAGTACCCTGAATACTTGACCAATGTGAATTCCACATAGTGTGTGAGCCTGGGAGAAGTGAGGTTCAGTGACAGGGACCAACGTGAATTCCACATAGTGAGTGTGCCTGGGAGGAGTGAGGTTCAGTGACAGGGACCAATGTGAATTCCACATAGTGTGTGTGCCTGGGAGGAGTGAGGTTCAGTGACAGGGAGTACCCTGAATACTTGACCAATGTGAATTCCACATAGTGTGTGTGCCTGGGAGGAGTGAGGTTCAGTGACAGGGAGTACCCTGAATACTTGACCAATGTGAATTCCACATATTGTGTGTGCTTGGAAGGAGTGAGGTTCAGTGACAGGGAGTACCCTGAATACTTGACCAATGTGAATTCCACATAGTGTGTGTGCCTGGGAGGAGTGAGGTTCAGTGACAGGGAGTACCCTGAATACTTGACCAATGTGAATTCCATATATTGTGTGTGCTTGGAAGGAGTGAGGTTCAGTGACAGGGAGTACCCTGAATACTTGACCAATGTGAATTCCACATAGTGTGTGTGCCTGGGAGGAGTGAGGTTCAGTGACAGGGAGTACCCTGAATACTTGACCAATGTGAATTCCACATAGTGTGTGTGCCTGGGAGGAGTGAGGTTCAGTGACAGGGAGTACCCTGAATACTTGACCAATGTGAATTCCACATATGTGTGTGCTTGGAGGAGTGAGGTTCAGTGACAGGGAGTACCCTGAATACTTGACCAATGTGAATTCCACATATTGTGTGTGCTTGGAAGGAGTGAGGTTCAGTGACAGGGAGTACCCTGAATACTTGACCAATGTGAATTCCACATAGTGTGTGTGCCTGGGAGGAGTGAGGTTCAGTGACAGGGAGTACCCTGAATACTTGACCAATGTGAATTCCATATATTGTGTGTGCTTGGAAGGAGTGAGGTTCAGTGACAGGGAGTACCCTGAATACTTGACCAATGTGAATTCCACATAGTGTGTGTGCCTGGGAGGAGTGAGGTTCAGTGACAGGGAGTACCCTGAATACTTGACCAATGTGAATTCCACATAGTGTGTGTGCCTGGGAGGAGTGAGGTTCAGTGACAGGGAGTACCCTGAATACTTGACCAATGTGAATTCCACATATTGTGTGTGCTTGGAAGGAGTGAGGTTCAGTGACAGGGAGTACCCTGAATACTTGACCAATGTGAATTCCACATATTGTGTGTGCTTGGAAGGAGTGAGGTTCAGTGACAGGGAGTACCCTGAATACTTGACCAATGTGAATTCCACATATTGTGTGTGCTTGGAAGGAGTGAGGTTCAGTGACAGGGAGTACCCTGAATACTTGACCAATGTGAATTCCACATAGTGTATGCCTGGGAGGAGTGAGGTTCAGTTACAGGGAGTACCCTGAATACTTGACCAATGTGAATTCCACATAGTGTGTGTAGTGTATACTATGCATGCTATGTATAAGAGTGTTTGAGGTACATACATGATGGCGACAGTGGTGACGGACAAAAGGAAGGCGAAGAAGTGTCTCCTGCAGGAGTCATATCTGGCGTCGAAAGACTGCGGCCTAGCGCCACACTTGCCGGCACAGCGGCAGCAGCAGAAGGCGAGCCCCAGGAGAGGCACGAGGGCGGCGAGGACGAGGCCGGAGGCGGCGACGGCGACGAGCCCGCGGTAGTGCCAAGCCACGGACTCCCAGCCACTGCCCACCAGTCGGCCGTTCTCCACCCGCACTGCACCTGCACAGTGTTACCTCCTTAGGGACAGTTACATAACAGTACACCTCGAACATGCATGCACCTAACAGAATCCGCGGGGGTTCAGCTACATTTATTTACATACGGACTAAAAGTCCTTTTACAAGGTAATATTTACATGGTACAACATTAAAACATTAATTGATATAAAACTAAAGTAGAAAAGCACAGTTAAACATATTACAATGAAATCAACAAAATCAACAGGTTTAATCGTAGAGACTTATAATAAAAGTTTATTTTTTTTTTTATATTTGTTTAAATCAAAATTGAAAAAGTCTATATCACTACCCAGACTATTATATTTAATCTTCTTCCGAGACATCGGGGAATTAAGCAAATAGTTATTGTTTTGATTCGGAGCATAGAATAGTTTTGGCGTCTTCAAAACATGCTTTGGGACACACAAATGTAATTGGGCTATGAGGTTTTGGCGTTTTCAAAACATGCTTTGGGACACACAAATGTAATTGGGCTATGAGGTAAGGAGAATCAATCAAGTTATTGAATAGTTTTTATATGAATAGAATGTCATAGTAGGTTCTATGGGAAATGGGATCAGGAATATTATATTGTGAGCAAAGGAAAGGATGAGTATATAGGGTAACCGGAGTAAATATGAATAGACTATAGTAAATAGTTTGGCATACTAACGATAACCTTCGTTTTACATTTATTCAAATGTAAGGGGTTGTTAGAGGTGGTTAACGACATTACATTTATATATGCAATGTCGTTAACAAGATTTCACAAAAAACACGTGAAATATCAATCAACATTTAAACCACAATAAGAAATGAGAAAAAAAAAACTAAGATCTTTCAACCGTAACAAGCGGTCTTTGTCAGAACCCTCCCAATGATCTGAAACTGAATCAGTTTGGATTTCACTTTGACGGAGATCGCTTGTTACGGTTCAAAGATCTTAGTATTTTTTCCTCATTTCTTATTGTAAGAACCCAGGGTTTTTGACTCTGACGAAGACCGCTTGTTACGGTTGAAAGATCTTAGTCTTGTTTTCCCATTTCTTATTGTGGTTTGATCATTGATTGTTATGTCACGTGTTTATGTGAAACCTTTATATATATATACAATGTAGTGACTGCTCAATCTACCCTATTGTCATCACCAGTCTACCCCCCCCAAACGGTAAGTAAACACCATAAAGAGAAAACCGTTCAATGTTTGCCCAAAATAATACAAGAAACATCTGTGATATTGATTAACCTGAAAGCGTTATCATGAAAAGTCTGGCAGTAATCCAGATGACCAGATGACCAGAGTGTGTAGGCAGCAGTGCTACCAACCTATATCGCATTCGGTGCAAGAACAACATAAGCGCCAAAAATTGAATATTTCAATTTTTGTCATTATAGCAAGCAAGTAAGATATGCTAAGAATAAAAGTTATCTATGACCTTTTTTCTTGTTCATTTAACACCTCAGATCCAGATACTCTATTTCATTTTAATTTTTGAAAAAAGTAAGATAAAAGAATATTGGAAAATTATGAACAGGTAAACAAGTGGAAGTAATAATTAAATTAATACTATAAACATGAAACTAAAATAGTAATTTATGATTTTTTTAAATAACTATTGAAAGATATATTAAAATAATTATCCTTTTCTTACTTAAATTATGTAATTATTAATGTTACAAAAAAAAATTAATTTACAAGTATGATGATAATAAAGCATGAATTATGTGTGTACCTCATAAATTTCTGCTATGGGGTCATCTATTGTAAATAAACGAATAGTAGTACTTTTCCATTGCACGATTTTTAAACTTCATTTAAAAGGCCAAAGTTTTGTCAAGCGCAAGTAAGTATCAGTTTACGATTCAAATACTTCAACAATTTGTTGCAGGAAAAATCTTATGTGGTGCTTACGTTGTTTTTCCACCAAACGCGTCATATGAAGAAGGGGAAAGAACATGTGAATTAACGTATAAGCTTCTTAAGAAATGTATCTTTTTTTCTTTTTTATTAAAGAAACCAAAACCTTTTAAAATGACAGAAAGGTAATTCGTAATACTTGTAAACGTGATCTTTATGTAGAAATACAAAAGGAAAGAGGGTGATATTGGAAAGAAAGGGGAAAGAAAGGAATCCAGTGACCGTTTGACAGAGTGTTTGCGCAAAGCGTGGCGTAAGCATTACTAATCCACTAGGAATCACTGAGCTACTAAAGAGCCTGGCGGAACAAGGCAAGCAGAGGCGAAAACTCAAGCCTTAGAGACTTTTCTTTTGTTCAAGTCTTCACGCGCTTTATCTTCGTTATTATTAAATATCAAGGTGTTAAGAGTGGTTGGTTATGCAAGTCAGTCGGATATTGTAAATATCAAGGCACTTTCCTTGAAAGTACAATCGAACTTATGAAGCTCTAAACGGAATAGAAAATAATTTATATAATATATATATATATATATATATATATATATATACATATATATATTGATAAAAGTATCGACCGTATAATAGAAACAAAACTTAAGTTTATCGGGACGTATATATATATATATATATATATTGTAAATATCAAGGCACTTTCCTTGAAAGTACAATCGAACTTATGAAGCTCTAAACGGAATAGAAAATAATTTATATATATATATATTATATATATATATATATATATATATATATTGATAAAAGTATCGACCGTATAATAGAAACAAAACTAAAGTTTATCGGGACGTAATATATATATAATATATATATTGCCAAGTAACGGCAAGGCAATGGCAACGTGCTTGGTCTCCCATTCTCTTTTCTCCTGAAGACGGATTACCCGAAAATTTGAGTCTGTAAGTGTGTTTCCCTACTTTGTGTGTTGCTCTTTGTTAATCTTGAACTCGTATTGTGTCCAGTTTGGATCGTATTTCGTTTTATCAGTGAAATATATATATATATATAATATATATATATATACAGTTCAATGTACATAAAGAAACGTAGAGAAATTAAAAACACACGCTTACAGTCTCTAATTTTCGGTTGAACCGTCTTCAGGAAAGATAAGAAAGGGAAACCAAGCTCACTGGTACAGAGACGGTTGGAGACCAACAATGTTGCCACATACGCGCCCGGTCACAGAGAATAAGGTAGACAAGAATCAATTTATGATTAAATTAAAATAGGAATATGAAAAATAATAATAAACACAAAAACAAATAAAATAATAAAAACTGAGGGATGAACAGAAGAAATGATACATAAATAAAAATTAAAATTTATGGACTAAGCTTTAATAAAAAATAGAGAATAAGACTTAAAATAAAAGCATAAAAACTAGATGCACTGACAAGAAACTAATAAAATGAAGCATTATCTCTTAAGATTAAGGCCAGGTGCATAATACATATATATATATATATATATATATATATGTATCAGCTCAAAAACGAAGAAAAGCAACACACTTACAAATTCAAATTTTTGGATGATCCGTCTTCAGGAGAAAATAGAAAGGGCGACCAAGCACTCCGGAAACAAACACAAACTTGTCCAGTTTGGAAAAGTTTTTTTCGAATTTTGAGTGAAATATATATATATATATATTCAGTTAATTTATAAATCAGGAAAACTTGAATAATTTTGTTTTTTTTCAGATGTAAGGTGCAAAATAACATTTTTTACCCCCATTGCCCCTGCATTTAGCTGAGGGGTTGGAGGATAGCGTGGGTGAGCTTTACTAATAGAGCTAAGAAGAGTTGAGCCCCCATGATCGATCGCCTGCAAAGCAGTCGAAGATATCAATAAATGTTGAAAAATAACTTCTTACAAAATGAATTGATCTAAAATATTTACCAAAGTGAGGATTGCTATGTAGGTTAACAGATTGACTAATGATGCGGCAGTTTGGACCTCCGTCCGAGTATCCTAATAATAGATGTGTAACTGACTGGAAATACTCTCCTCCAGAGGCTGCTCACCATATTTTAAATTTGAAACACTACAAATGTCGAGTTACAAGTAAGGAAGCCATATCTATCATTAGAAAGTATACACTTCCTGTCTTCAATTATTTATATTCTTGATTCATTCTTTACCAGCTGCCCACCCCAGCATAACCAGGATGTTAAATAATAAAAATAATTAAATTAAATTAAAAATAATTAAAAAAAAGTATTTGTTTAAAATATTCGTATACGTAAAAAGAAAACAAAATGTAACCTTGCGTTCACATAGAACTCTGAAATGTATACTCCATAATAGTATTTAATAGTTATAAAATGCTACCCTTCTCAAGTATGAAATTAAACCACTGAACGTTTTTTTTGAAAAAAAAAAAAGCCTTTTACTTTAAATATCTGTTTTATTGGATCCTGATAACATTTCTGCGTTAAAGTAAAGAAATCGAAATCCAAAACTGGAAAAGGTTTAGAATATTTAAGATTTATTAATAAATTAAAATTTTCAATTTTTTGTATGCATAAGTGAGCTTTCCTGTTACCGAAAAATATGCTTCTTTTTTAAACAATGTTAACCAGTCATATAGTAATCAAAAAATGTTTGCTTTAGTCATTGAGTAGAAAGAAATGGGAGATCTAAATTTACACAAAGGATAAGAAACCCAAGATTCAACGCTGTCTAAAAATTTTGACTCACACAATAAATGCTATTTTTTTAGGTTACAATATGACTTTGATTCACAGACCTCGGACAAATGACCTGTTCACTTTTTAATCTGTCATCCCGACGACAGGTCGGATTAACAGCTCCCACAACCGTTTATTTTTATTTCTAATACCTGTACAATATAACAATTTTGTATATATATATATATATATTAGTGTAATTAGGTAGCAGACCTTCCTTAATACATACATCATTAAATTTCTTCCCAACTTCTCTGCGAATGATTTTCCCATATAGCTTCTCAAGATTTCTAATCTGACATTTCCATTCATTCGGTACTAAATGCAACAATTCACTAAAAGATTTACTTGCACAATCCATTTAATTGATAAATAAATTACAATTTAAAATAAAATAAAACAACCGACGTTTCAGTCATCCTTGACCATCCTCAGGGTTTGATACTAGATGAATTAAATAAAAGCTATTCACTATACAACAATAAAATAAAAGTTATATCTTACATATTTAGAAGAGATTAAAATTAACAATGCATAAGAAAATGCTGTTCAGTAGATATCACAGATTGAGAGGTTACATTAGGTTTTACACTATCAATGCTGCCATTTCATTCTAATGTCCCTATAGTATCTTCGCTCTGCAATTCCAACTGCTGTCTCTGGTATGTCTGTCCTGTATGGAGTTTTAACATGTTGTTGAAGCCTGCCGTTTAATTATTCATATTGGGTCTTCGTTCCAAGATGTTTAGGGCTTCTAATATAATTAGCCTGTTTCTATCTTTTTCATAGTATAAAACCTCCATGTTGTTAACTAACATTTCTCGTGTGAGTTTGGTCTTATGGGCATTATGAGCATGGTCTTTAGGACCACCAGCTGCCAGGTGCATAGTAAGCCGTCTGGACAAAGTTGTAGTCGTCGAGCCAATGTATGTAGATTTGAGGGATTCGCAGCTCCCTATCTTACAGCTATACTGGTACACCACATTGGTCCGATGTCACGATTATTAGTACCGAATGAATGGAAATGTCAGATTAGAAATGTTGAGAAGCTATATAGGAAAAACTTTCGCAGAGAAGTTGGGAAGAAATTTAATGATGTACATACATATATATATATATATATATATATATATATATATCAATGATCAAACCACAAAAATATATTATATATATGATATATACATGAAGAGACGAGGAAGGAATTCCGGAAACCGGAGAAATTGTGTAATAAACAGATACAAACCA
The DNA here is from genome assembly GCA_026182355.1 of Hermatobates lingyangjiaoensis. NCBI lineage: Eukaryota > Metazoa > Arthropoda > Insecta > Hemiptera > Hermatobatidae > Hermatobates > Hermatobates lingyangjiaoensis. The sequence goes on from JAPFBL010000584.1 coordinate 87,409, forward strand.
AATATGGGCGTTATTTAACAGTATATATATATATTAAAAGAAACGGTCCAGCGGACTTTATTAAATAAAATAAATTCAAAACGAAGGAAATACACAGAAAGACACAGACATAACTAACAACTTGGCCAAGTGACATGTTAAATTAAAATCGATGACTAATGGCTAATACTTAGTCATTGCTATTAATAGATTAAAAGGATTAGTAAATGTAGAGAAGGTCAAAGGTCAATAAGAAAAAGAAACAAAGCGGTTGGAATAAAAGAGTTGAAAGTTCAACAGTATAACTGGACTAATAGGTAAATATATATATGTTCATTCATTCAAACTACAGATGTTGTTGAAATACACAGACTATTTTTCTTTGTAAAATAATTTGTAATGTAATACTTAGTTTTTCTGTTAAAAAATGTATACTTCTGCCTATGAAAAAGGTTTTAAATAAAGACCGAACCGTTGGCAATGAGAGTTTAATTTGAACCTGCAGAACTGACCCAGTCCCGATAAGCTTTAGTTTTGTATAAATATATATATATATAATAAATTTCATACAAAATGTATACAATATTTATATATATAAAAAATGATGGGTTTTTGACTGTGACGAAGACCGCTTGTTACGGTTGAAAGATCTTAGTCTTGTTTTCCTATTTCACATTGTGGTTTGATCATTGATTGCTAATTTACGTATTTATGTGAAATTTTAATATATATATATATATATATATATATAGGTGTCTAATGTAATCGGGATTCGGTCAATTTTCCAGGATCAAAATCAAACTCTCAAAAGCATTGAGAGTTTGATTTTGATCCTGGAAAATTGACCGAATCCCTATTACATTAGACACCTATTCTATTCAACGGTTGATATATTATTGAATTTGTTATATATATATATATATATATATATATATATATATATAACGTAGTCACCTGGTGTATAAGTTTTCATGTACTCAAGGGAACTGTGCAGCCCTTCCTTCTACCTACATCGGTATGACAACAACGAAGCTGTCGAGGCGTCTAACTCTCCATCTCTCCACAGGAGCCCCTAAGGACCATGTTAAGAAAGAACACGGAGGTGCCCTCACTAGAAATATGCTAGTAGAGGGAACCTCAGTTTTGGCTAAGAACAGTGATCGAGGCAGGCTAGAAATACTAGAGGCTTTATTAATCAAAGATTTGTGCCCCGCGCTGAACTCTCAAATCAGTGACATGTTCGTCATCCCGAGTTCTAGGACCTTCGAACCTAAAATAAAATTTGTCCGGAATTCTCCCTTGTTGTGACCTGTCGAAGGCGAGAAGTGCTGGAGTGATTCAACTGTCTAACGCGTGGGTGCGCGCATGTAGCGCTGCTTTGACAGTTACACGCTGCCACTATTTGAACTGTGCTTATTTAGTTTATAGTTAATTTTTGGTTTATGTTTTAATTGTTTTATTGTTTACTGTTTACCTAATGATGGCCAATGTGGCCGAAAGCTTGTTTCCATTTAGTTCTTTAACCTAGTTTGTGTTAGTGTAGTGTTAAATATAGTTTGTTTCATTAGGTCTCCTCTTGAAGATTGTTTTCCTATGCTTGTCATGGAATTAGGTAGATTAATTTTTGAGCTACCAGTGAATTATAAGAAAATAATAAGGCAAATAGAACATCTTTCTAAAAAGATTTTTAATGCTGAAGCCGCTGTTCTTTTTAACAACACTTGTTTAAAAGAAGACTTGCTGCCAGTATACACGAATATATATATATATATACCACAATTAAAAGAAACGGTCCAGCGGACTTTTTTAAAATAAAATAAATTCAAAACGAAGGAAACACACAGAAAGACACAGACATAACTCACATCGATATTTCGACCATCGTCGTCATCAGGAGGTGCGAAGAGCGAAGAGTCCCGCAGGAAGACAGGGCGGTACTGCCCATTTCGATGTGAGTTATGTCTGTGTCTTTTTGTGTGTTTCCTTCGTTTTGAATTTATTTTATTGTTTATATATATATATATATATATATATTATTAATGTGCGGGTGGGTGAGTCCCCGCAGTGGTTGAGTTGCCCTAGACCCCTCACCTTTCTAGTGACGGCCCTGTTGATTTATCAAATGATGTGACTCGCATCACATCCACCAAACCTTTAGATACAAAGCCACAACTTAAAAAAAAAACCCTCAAGGGTCCTCGAAACGTGTGAAATCTGTTTTCACTGGTTCGTACTCTCCTTATAGTAAAGTAAAAAAGTTGAAAATTTAACCATTCTGGGATAGCAATAGTTGATCGAGTTTGGTATATACTAAATCTACAAACATCTCTTTATTGAATTTTCAATTAAGTCTCTATTAGTGTTTATTTTTTAAAAATAAGACACTGACTTGTTTCTTTTTAGGTCTAAAATACGTGCTAAGACTTATTTTCGGGGGGAGGGCTTCAAGTACAATAACTACTAGGTAATAATCAGATTTACAAAACTGAAATGCACCGTCACTCTATGTAGACTGTTGCAATATATTGTATTTTAAAGATAAATTGAACTTTATGAATAAGTAGTGCATTTCTTGAAACGAACTGTAGAGGTAAACAAGAAATTTCTTGGAATGTTTTGTTCCAAACATTTCTATGAAATATTAGGGCACCTGGAGATACCCACTAAATTCAACAGCATTTTTCTAAATAATTACATTATTCATATTATTTTAACTACGGCTTATTTTCTGGGAAGGGCTTGTATTTCAAAGTGTTCTATAAATCACACTTGGGTTTATTTTCGCAGAATGTCTTATTTTCAGAAAAAGACGGTATTATTCTATTAAGTTCCACATAAAATAAAAGTGTAATTAATTTCATTTTAGAAAACGAACTACAGACAAATAGGAATGTAGGTTTCAAATAACATTTTTAATCTTTAAATGTCACTTACCCTCAAAATATTTCAAATCAATATAAAAAATGGGTGGATAACGGGAGGTTACTGCTGCACACTGTTATCGCATTACAGTCAAGGAATAAAGCCCATGTTGAGTGAGCTTTATGAATTCCTTAGCTATGGATATTTCTATCATTCATGGCAAATGATACAACCGTCCAGGAAGGAAGAAATGAGTGGATACACCAGTATCAGCGCACTATAAAATATTTATCAGCAAACAAATCAGAAAGTTTTCCGTACTTTCACGGCTTTTCAGTTAGCCTAAACCCAGGAAATAGAACCAAATGCACTTAACATTATAACATCCATTCTTTGAAGAACAAAGTTTCTGAAATAATAAAATCAAAAGCCACTTTTGTAGAGCTCTAAACAAAACAAATCAGCCAACCACAATAACGTAACAATTCACAAATTTGTTACCATAACTAAAGATAATATTCTTGTTTTTACAATCAACCGGGTAAAAATAAAAGAAAAAACTTTTACCAATCATTGTCAAAATTAAAATGCCCCACTTATTAAGAAAATTAAATTACGTTCTAAACCGATATATATCTTGAATTAATAATGAAGGGTTCCTGTTTTTAGTTTTACAACAATCCTATGAAACATTTTGTCAGTACAATGTAAATTATAAGCAAAGGGTTTTTTTATCTAATTTTGTTTGAAAGCGTTCCTATTTTTACTTTTTTTTAAATCACTTTTTTAAAAGACTGCCAAGTAATACCAAATACCTCTTTGATTAGTAGTCGGATGGAATTTGCTTCTGAAGGATTATTATAAGCAAAAACTAAATAATCGTTGATCTATTGAATTATAATTTCATTGAAATTTGAATCACTTTTGAGTTGTTACGGGGATGAGTGATCGGTATTCGAATATTCGAAAACCTCGTAATAAGGTAGTTAGAATGGTGTTTCCGAGTAGGAGGTAACATGCTACAGGTGGGCGAGTGAGGGGACTCAGCGGATGTGGACGTGTAAATGAGGCCAAGGACTGCTCGGCACCTGTGTGCGACCAGTAGCCTGTTCTGCCAGTCCACCGTCGCAGGCAACGTGTCCCCTCAAGTCGTAGGCCGGCGTCACATTACTTCATTATGGGAAAGAGAAGCGATCACTGCATTCAATTAAACGGAAGGAAGAAGAGACTTCTTCCTCTTCCATTGTGTTTCCACTACAGTCCTCACACGTCAGGACTATATACGCTTAGTGAAATTTCAAACTGTGGAGCCCAAAATACACCAAATACGCTACATAAGAGTTTTCAAACTTTTTTCGACGCGTAACCCTTTTTGCTTCAGTGACTTTCCCAGGAACCCCAGATTCTAATGATTTTATACAATCATAATATAAATATTTTCATATGCTTTTATTTTAAACAGTATCTATGTTTAAAAACAATTAAAAAGTAATATTACTGCAATGCGCATTTTTCGAAGAAAAATTCAAAACTAAAAGATTTAAATTTTCATTTAAGGTAGCATACCATAATAGCACCACTGTAAATTTAACATTTAGCAAACTACGACATTCAAACGTATCCAGCCTCGTTACACATTTAATTTAGGGCCAACCAAGTAACCAATTTTAACTTAACAATATAAAATTATACTAACAGATTCAGATAACAAAACTTATTAACTTAAAACACCTGAATTAATATTATTTCCAATAACAATATCACTTCTATAGTTTAGGGACGGCTAACTTTTTTCCTTTCTAATTTTGTTCTTCAGCTATAATTTTTAAATCAGTATTATCAGTAAGTCATAATGAGAGAATTATAGCACGATTAAAAAGTCAATACCTACATAGCATCACTAATCATGGTCGCAGGTCAAATACACATAATCTTCAGTGTAGGACTTGGTTTTGACAAAACTAGAAAGTTTTTAAAAGAATATATGTAAAAGCGATACATCATGTAAGACAATACTAAAGAAACAGATTGTAAAACTAAAATGAAAACCTTTCTGGACAAACTTATTCCATTTCAAGAAGAAAACCACCTTTAACTTAGAGGAGTAAAGCAAATGGTGTTGTCGTGTCATTAAAAAGAAAAAAAAATGGATGGATCATCGTGAAACGTCATTAATGAAATCATATAATGCTATAGCTCCAGGAATACGAGTGAGGATCAATCAAATTACGTCATCCAAATCGTCTCTCCATCTCTCCGTCATATTCTATCACTTCCTAAGGAATTCCCAACAGGTACAACTGAAAATGTTCGCGGTACAAGGAAGTACAAGATATTAGCATTTTTTAATGTCCATAATATATTGTGTATGCATGTATTAAAATTGACATGAAAGTGAGATACTTAGGCGTATATTCTGGTTTTGTAGAATTAAATACAAAAAACAGATTTCTATCCTAAAGTTATCTTTTGAATACTGAACGATTATGCACCGATGAATGTATCTAATAAATATGCTGATTCCATATGCTGGCCTCTTGCAGAATACATGACGAAACTTGAAACATATATTCTGCTTTAACATTTCATTAGCTTTTATTTTCTATTTCATTTATTTTAAAGCCCTTCAAAACGCCACCCGTTGACATTTGAACCAGGAGTGCACCACCCGTTCCTCCTACATTTGATAACCACTGCCACCCAAATAAAATAATGATCACCTTTTTCTGGCAACAAAAGCCACTAAATTTGATTTAAAGCTGTGTCCTTCATGGGACCCTCTAGCGGAGGCGTGTTTACCGTTAGTACTTGATTAAGTACTAACTTAATCAAACCAACAGACTAAGTACTAACTTAGTGATTTCCACTCTCACTACAGATCCAATACTCTCTCAATTTTTTACTCACAGATGGAAAATTCTTCTATCCATCTTTAAAGGACAAAAAACAATGGGTTACGAAAAGTACGATGTCACAGTTATTCCTTTAAGAACCCTACACAGCTATTATCGAGTTAGCTATAATTTAGGGTCAGGCTAGCTCAGTAGTTACGTGCTCTCCTCTGAACTGATAGGACCAGGGCTCGATCCCCAACTGGCCCTCGATTTATTCACGCGGTAGGTGAATAAATCTGAGCACGTCGTCCCTCGGAGAAGGACGTTAAACTGTTGGTCCCGAGCCTGTACGATTTCAGGTTCTCGTTAAAGATCCCTACTCTAAATACACTTGAGTTAGGCAAAATTTAGGACTCCCACTGTAGAATCAATCTTCATTATGTGGTATCACAAAGGGCCAATGCTCGGCCTAAGTGTGTTCCCTTGTGGGACTGCCACTGCAACCTAACCTAACCTAGCTATAATTTAGGATGTCTAATCTAACATAGCATCAACTCATCAATCTGGCTCATACCTAAAACCGGTTCCAATAACCTAGTTCTGAATCCCATAAACAATTACATTTGGGGTATTCTCCCACTTAAATACGACTAAACCACCCATAGGATAGACTATATCCTATTTCCAATCAATTGGAAAATACTCTCTCCTTCAGTTGAAAAAGCATCAATACCTTATTTTAAAGGAAACTTTAAAAGAAAGTGCCCTCAATTAAAAATTGAAGAACAAAAAATAGCCAAAGTCATCAGCAATGAAGTAACAGTAAAAGAAAGCAAGAAAAAACTGTAAGTTGAATTAAAATTGCCCCTTTAGAAATGAATTGAACGATTTAATCAACCAAATTACATTACACAGCTGTCTGGCATACTCACCAGAGTGGGAAGTAGTGTACAACATTCAAGGCGAAAGCCTGCGAGAGTGGGCGCCGGAAGTATGTAACACTTCGACTTTGTAACCGCGCACAATAGCTGGTAAAGAAAACCAGGGAGATGAACAAACCATATATGGTCAACTTTTATGAAACCACAACAATTTTGAGGAATTATAAGAAGATTTATTTTGAAAAAAATGATAGTAGTTTATTAACTGATTGATTGCTCTATAATAAAAGATAAGAGGTCAAATAACAGATAATTGCCCCAGACTTGAATCCCCAGTCAGTGTTACCCGCACTATCAACTTGACACCATAACAGTCTCGAAATGACTCACGTCTAATATGAAACTGGTATTTGCTATGTTACTCATATAAGTTACTTAATATTTAAAACTAGACTACCCGCGACCCTTTGTGTCACTCAGAAGTAATAACACTAGGTATTGAAATAAATTCACTGAACATGATTGACAGTGACAATTTTTCAATTGTTTTTTCTTGTTATTAAGGCACAGAAACAGATTTATATGATCCAACTTTTTGATATAGTATTCTTAACATGGTTCAAGGTATATACACAGTAAGTATATTTAGCAAAATAAAAATCATTTTAAAAAAAAGCATTTATTTTATCATATAAATAAATAAAATATCAAATCAAGTTATGTACACAATGAAATATATTTAAAACAAACAAAACTTATAAATTAAAATATTCAATTTATTCACCTAACATAAAATGAAATTAATGAAAGGAAAGTGTCTTTATAATATTACCTTAGAAGATTCGTATTTAATCTGACGTTGTGTTCAAGTCTGTTTCTAAAATTATTCATTTTTAACCTCTAATGTAGTAGTTTTTTATATATTTGTACATTTATTTATAATACATTTGTGCTACTGTCATCGGCGAGCACGCAAGCCAGTGGCTACTCTGGCTCCATGCCTTTATTTTGTTACCAGTGTTTATGTTTCGTAAATTTTAAATTAATTTTTTTTTTTGTTACATTTATATGTAATACATTTGCACTACTGTCATCGGCGAGCACGCAAGACACTTGCTACTGTGGCCCCAAAATTTGGGAAAATAGTGATAACTTTCTTTTATTTGACATTATTCAGGTAATAAATAATATATTTTTAATTTCAGGTCTCTATCTACACGGGAAATGGGTGAACAAACAAACGAACAAACAAACAAACAAACTCACGAACTTTATATATAGAGATAACTGTTCTTTATGTTTCCTTTAAACTCCATTAACGTATTCATTTCTTGTGGATGAAACTTAACCCTATTTTCATTATATAAAGTGTTTTATAGATATTTTCATTATAAAGTGTTTTTTTTTAACTATAATCTCCATCTGTTCTTAAGATCGATTACTATTGTCTAAAATATAACTTAATTCAGCTAAAAACATCACCGATTATTTTATTTTTTCGAAAAGTATAAAAACTAAAGTATTATTTTAGTCATACTTCATTAAAAAACAAATCCTAAAATGATATATGAAATTCGTTTTACCTCTAATATTTTTTTCAAATTCCGAAAAGAGAAAAAAGCTCAATGATAAATTGCTACATAATTAAAACTGCTCAATAATTATTATTTAAATCATTAGTTGTGCAATCCGTAAATGTGTGGTATTTACTCATTCTGATGTAAAATGGATAAACAAACAAAAGTCTCCACACAAATGAAGTTTTATTCAACGCGTTTCGAACACTTTGTGTTCATCATCAGGAAGACACTATAATACAAATTATATCTAATTAGTTACAAAAATTAGAGTGAAATAATAAAATTCAATTAAGAGAATTCAAGACATACCCAAGGATGTGGTACTGACGGGTTGGTCCAATGAAAACAACTAGTAGGAGTTGTTCTTCCTACTAGTTGTTTTCACTGGACCAACCCGTCAGTACCACATCCTTGGGTATGTCTTGAATTCTCTTAATTGAATTTTATTATTTCACTCTAATTTCTGTAACTAATTAGATATAATTTGTATTATAGTGTCTTCCTGATGATGAATGAACACAAAGTGTTCGAAACGCGTTGAATAAAACTTCATTTGTGTGGAGACTTTTGTTGGTTTATCCATTTCACCTCAGAATTATTATTTATTTCACATAAATTCATATGATCACATAGATCACATTTGAATTTCAAGACTTTTTAATTTTGATAAATTTCCACTCAGTCAACAATTTCTGGAAGTATATATTAATAACAGTTTCCCTTTCCGGACATTTGTCCTTTCCTGAACTTTCACCCTTTTAAAATACCACTCTTCCCTCTCACTCTTTTCTCAACCCCTCACCAGATGTTTCTGCACCTAGTTTTTCAGTTGGGTTTTTGACTCTGACGAAGACCGCTTGATCCGGTTGAATTACAACAGAAACTATTTTTAACTTATTTGTTTTTATTTAATTAATTTGATTTTTTCCATATAGTTTTAATAAGTAAAAGTTTTCAGTACTGACAAAATTAATTTCTATTCCAAACAGGAATTATTGATTTTAATACTAAGCGATTTATTTGTTTTAAAATTAACAAATTAAAGTGCTTAACATAAAGACATTCAGTATTAGAAAGAGAGGGAAAGGAGAAACCAGCTACAATGCTGTGTCATCGCCGAAGGTCTATGATTCATATCTGGCCTCGAAATCATACAGTCATCAACTAATATACTAAATATACCATGGATCGGAAAAAAAATTAATGAAAACCAAGATAAGGTGTAATCACATACAAAATGAATTCGTGGATAACAAATGCTGAAAGATCCAATTAATTTAAAATACAATCGACCGTTTAGATTACAAAATGCTATTCTTATCTCGGCTCAAATATCCTCCCATCTTGAGCTAAACGAAAAATAATAGGAAAATCTCATTCACAATAAGAGATATCGTTAGCACACAATGGGGAAGTTACACAGAATAAGTTGGGAAATAGTGGACTAAGAAAACGGTGAAATCACACCCAACCAGGGGATCAGAAATAATCATCTCTTAAAATCGTCCAAACAAGAGTGGAGAACCTAGTTTTCATATATTCTTCACTCTATTTCATATATGAAAATCATATATTTCATATATGAAAAATATTTTCATATATTTATACATTAAATAATGCTGCCTACTTACAGAAAAAATTAGCGCATTATTCTTGCATATAAATAATGAAAATCATCATATTGATTGCGCAGGAGCTAAATTTATTAACTATGAAAAATCGATGTTGTTAAGAAATATTATCGAATCACCTCTGATTAAATGTATTAGATAAAATATTATAAACATTAGTAACGGTCTCTTCAAACTTGATACTTTCGTTACGAGGGCAATAGCCTCTTCTAAGAGGGTTGACAGCTAGCGGATAGTTTTTTTACTCTTTCTTACTGTACTCCTTTGTCTCCTTTTCCGGACATTTGTCCTTTCCTGAACTTCCACCCTTTTAAAATACTACTCTTCCCTCTCACTCTTCTCAACCCCTCACCAGATGTTTCTGCATCTAGTTTTTCAGTTGGGTTTTTGACTCTGACGAAGACCGCTTAATCCGGTTGAAAGATCTTAGTCGTTTTTTTCCCATCTCATATTGTGGCTTGATAATTGATTGTATATATATATATATATATATATATATATATATATATATATATATATTATATATTTTATTATACATGCATATATATATATATAATATATATATATATATATATATATATTATTTCTCTATTAGTCCAGTTATACCGTTGACCTTTCAACTCTTTTATTCTAACCGCTTGTTTCTTGTTCATTATTGACCTTTGACCTTCTCTTTATATTAACCTGTACTATCCTTTTAATCTATTTATAGCAATGACTAAGCATGAGTCATCGATTTTAATTTAACATGTCACTTGGCCAACTCCTTTTCCAGTTGAACCCTGTTAGCAGGAGGTTAGTTCGTAGGATCGAATCTCTCAGTCTTAAGATCGTGAATGCCGAGACTGCGGTTAATTTTAATGATACCTGTTTAAAAGAGGATCTGCTGCCTATTTATACCAATATATATAAATCAATATTTATATATATGTAGTTATGGAGGTTTACCTCTTAAACTATACATTTTAATAACAGGAAGACACTGTAATTTTCTTACATTAGGTCACATGCTGGGAGTATGTGATATTTTGCCATTTTTTATTTGGTACTTCTTAAATGTTACTGCCCTGAGAACATCCCGCCCAGGCGGACCACAAAAGACCTCCTCCACGCCATTGAAAGGAGGAATTAGTTTAAACATAAAGTTTTACAAATAACACCCAAAAGAACATAAGTGAGAGGTAAGAAAACAATAATTCATTTATGGAAACCTTTGGTTAAAAATTAAATCAAGTAGAATTAAAGTTTTGATGGTATTAATGCGATTGAAGGTGCAGCCCCAGTTTAGATTAATCAGCATTCAGTTTTAGATAAAGAATCCCTTTGCAGAGCAAACCCAAGAGCTTGATATCGCTTAAAACGTTTACTTTGCAATTCTCTCTCCTCACACGGTCTTCTGCACTCTGCCTTATAAAGCACACCATTGCAATCTTACTCCAATGCAAAGTAGTACTTCTATATTGCTTCTCTTACACATTAACAATGTTTATTGAAGCCTGTATTAGGTATTTAAGTTTTCATATACCAAGTATCTTCATATACCAACGAATATATCCATGCAAAACAGTGCACGTCGTAATTAGCAGTTCCACATAAGAGGCTCACAACTGCTAAATTCTCATCCTGCTGTTTTTGTTTAGGTCTGCAATTACTATATATATATATATATATATATATATATATGATCAAACCACAACAAGTTTTCATATACCAAGTATCTTCATATACCAACGAATATTTCCATGCAAAACAGTGCACGTCGTAATTAGCAGTTCCACATAAGAGGCTCACAACTGCTAAATTCTCATCCTGCTGTTTTTGTTTAGGTCTGCAATTACTATATATATATATATATATATATATATATATATATATATATATATATATATATATATATATATATAGAGTTGGGTTGGGCTTTTGACTCTGACGAGGACCGCTTGTTGCGGTTGAAAGATCTTAGTCTTGTTTTCCCATTTCATGTTGTGGTTTGATCATTGATTGTTGTTTCACGTGTTTATGTGAAATCTTTTTATATATATATATATATAAAGATTTCACATAAACACGTGAAATAACAATCAATGATCAAACCACAATAAGAAAATGGGAAAACAAGACTAATAATTATCCTAGTAAATTAATTCAGTATTAAGGTTATCAGTATATTTATAAATATAATGTATAAAAAAATGCTTATCTATTTTGTAGTTTTTAATTTTTTTTAAAAAAAAACACACTATTTTTCTGTATCAAATTTGGTCTAGTTTGAACAACTGATATTATCTGGCTAGTTGGGAAATCAATAAATAAGGAATAACAAATTTTGCACCAAAACTAAGGATATATAATATGTCTTGTGGAATATTATCTGGACCAAACCTCGATAAAGGAAAATATTGTTGAATAAATGTGGTTGAGAAAAAGAAACATTGGGTTTTAAAATAATACATAGAAATAATATAAAAATAGATTTGTTTATTTTGCAATGAAGGGAAAGAAAGAGAAGTAGGTCAGGTGAGTTTGAAAGGAACACGTTTAAGGCCTGGAGAACTAGGAGTAGCACGGGAGAGGAGGAAGTGGACAATCGGTAACCGTTACTCATTGACAAAGCGAGTGAGACAATGGGGCAATCTGGACATTGATTCAAATGTGTTTATCTTGATTATTTCAAACGGAAAACTAACTACTGTTTGCCTACGGAGACCTCCAATCACTCCCACCTCAACCAAGTATCTTCATATACCAACGAATATTTACATGCAAAACAGTGCACGTCGTAATTAGCAGTTCCACACAAGAGGCTCACAACTGTATATATATATATATATATATTAAAGATTTCACATAAACACGTGAAATAACAATCAATGATCAAACCACAATAAGAAAATGGGAAAACAAGACTAAGATCTTTCAACCGTAACAAGCGGTCTTCGTCAGAGTCAAAAACCCAACTCAATATATATATATATATATATATCGTGTTACATCCCTAGTAATAATTATCAATAGACCTGAAGATGGTCTTTTGAAGGACCGAAACATGCCGTTTTATATAGTTAAGTGTAATCGTAAATTAATAGTGAGCATTAGTGTAAAATAAGTGAATAAAATGAATTATAGACAGCTTTTACATACGCTATCTCCTACCTTGCTATATATATATATATATATATATACATACACTCAATGCCAACGTTTCGGTTTTATTTAAAACCTTTTTCATAGGCAGAAGTCAGAATTTTTGAATTAGAAAAATGATGAAATTTACATTATATAAAATGAAGTAACAATAGATAGTTAGTGAACTAACATCTTAACTAGTCAAAAACTTGGACCAGACTGGTCTGGTTTTTGACCAGTTAAGATGTTAGTTCACTAACTATCTATTGTTACTTCATTTTATATAATGTAAATTTCATCATTTTTCTAATTCAAAAATTCTGACTTCTGCCTATGAAAAAGGTTTTAAATAAAACCGAAACGTTGGCATTGAGAGTTTGATTTTGATCCTGGAAAATTGACCGAATCCCGATTACATTATACACCTATTCTATCCAACGGTTGATATATTATTGAATTTGTTATATACATACATATATATAGTTGGGTTTTTGACTCTGACGAAGACCGCTTGTTACGGTTGAAAGATCTTAGTCTTGTTTTCCCATTTCATATTGTGATTTGATCATGAAATTTTAAATATATATGAATATATATGAATATATATATATATATATATATATATATCAATGATCAAAACACAATATGAAAATTGGAATTGTTGTTTCAAGTGTTTATGTGAATATATATATACATATACAATCAGTGCTAAGATGTAAAAAAATGACAATGTCAGTCTGTCAGAGAAAGGAGTCGAATTCGTGGTTGTATGGTCTTGCGCCTTTGAATTGTCTGAAGTACTGTATACTGGATAAGTAATTGAAGCCTTACATTCATGTTTTAACCAGCTGTGCTAATATTTATGTTTGCTGGAACAGAAACCTAAATGGGGATCCTTTCAACTGGCTCGAAAAACCTTGAATACGTTATAAAAAACAGAGATATAATAATAAATATTTGAAACATCAGCAAAATATTGAAACAGCCAAATTGTTTTGGCTTTCGAGGCAGGTCGTTCATGGTCATGATTCTTGGACTCATAGTATACTATCAATCAACTAATTGAGGGTCAAATGTAAGAAAAGCATAAACAATTATCTAGCAAACAAACATTTTGAAAAGAAATACTAATTAGATGTTAATGGACGTCTATTTCAGACAATTGGCAGAAAAAGTTAACCATGGAAACGACTTGGTATTAATACAAGGCACATAAGGTCTACACAAATGACTCTTCCATATATGAAGATGCCAAATATTGAAAATTACAAATTAACTAATCAAACGAAATCCTTTCGAACTCTCTCCGCTTACATAGGGGGAAACTGTAATGGAAAAACATTAGAGTTTCGTACAAAGATTTCCAAGTAACATGAACGACGTCCTAAGAAGGTGAAAGATGCACTTGACATCATATTCAACTTACTTGACTTCAGTATCTTTCATCAATACATACTCATGCTGAACGTTACTATTCGTTCAGAGAAGGATTTGGTAGTCTGGACTATGAGTAGCGCTCCAGTATGAAAGTAAAATCTTCGACAGGCAGCAAAGCCAAGTGTTTACCTGCACTTGATTGGTTTACCTGCATTTGGCCGATTGTCAGAAGCCTGCTAGCACCCACACAGCGGCTGTGAAGGGATTGTGAAAGCCCTTTCTCAGGTTAAGGCCGATTAGACATTGTCAGAAGCCTGCGAGCACCCACACAGCGGCTGTGAAGGGATTGTGAAAGCCCTTTCTCAGGTCAAGGCCGCCCAGGTGAAAGTCTGAATGTTAATCCTCAAGGCCACTCAACTAAAACTGACGGCTTGTCTTTCTCAATCATACCAAACTCAAGGTCAAACAGGGCAGAACGGGTTCTATCTGTTCCAACGAACTCAAAAACAGATTGATTCTCTGAAGAAAACGCTCACAATGAACCCTTTAAAAGATAGAACTGAAATAAAACACTAGATAACTTGATGCACACTTGGCTTTAGACTGGACAAGTTATAATTCACAGAATTATAGCATAGCTCTATACCTGTACCTTATTCAACCATAATTCAAAATTTTGGGAATGCTATGACAGTATATTCCAAAATGTATAAAAAAGGTGGTCCAATCAAACTTTATTAAAACTAACGTAAACACAAAAGACAAGTAACCAGCTAATCCAATTCAAAATGTGAAGAATAGTTGATTAGTAGGTGAAGATGAGAATGAAATTTTTAAATAAGAAAATTCTTACTTCTGCCTATAAAAAAGGTTTTAAAAGAAATCCAAAACGTCGGCAGTGAGATTATATTTGATTTTGAACCTAGAAAATGACCGAATCCCGACTGTATAATACAGCTATACATATACATGTCGTTATCACCCTTAGAGCGATTCAAATCTATTCCTGACGACGAAGACATCGGAATATAGTAGTGAGTTCAGTGATTTCTTTTCTATGTGTTCTTTTCAAAATTCTAGTTTAAACATATATATGTATGTATGTGTAGTTTCAAACTACAATAAGAATTAAAAAAAAAAACAACTAAGATCTTTCAACCGTAACAAGCAGTCTTCGTCAGAGTCAAAATCCCAACTGAATTTCTCATTCTGGTTTGAACATTCATTGTTGTTTCACGTGTTTATTGTGAAATCTTGTTATCTATGTATAACATATAATATATATTACCTCGACCATATATATTTAACACTTTTTTCTTTTTTCGTTGAGGTTTGGTGTAGTTTAAAAAAATAAATAGGCTTAAAGGTGTTGTATTTTTGAAGCTGGACCAAACCTGGATAAAAAACAAAAGTCTATAAAAGACTGTAAGTTTGTGTTTTTAATTTCTCTATGTTTCTTTATGTACATTGAACTGTATTTGTCCATTTCGGATCGTATTTTCATCGAAAAAGTGTATATATATACTTTGAATTGAAAACTTCGTCGAGATTAAAGAAATGAAAAAAAAACTTCGAGATTAAAAGAAATGTCTGTGCAAAGATATAAGGAGGATGTCTTCTGGATTTGGAAGGATGAGGTTTGTTTAGAGGTAGCTGTTGCCTACACACACATGGGGTGACAGTGCGGTGGTCACGTATACGCGAGCGAGAGAGTAAGCAGCAAGACAAAGCCGAGGGTCAGTGACTGGGCACCGGAGCCACGCTTCGCAAACAGCCAGCTCGCTGACTCGTCATCTCGAGCCAGCAGTTAATAACTTCCTTCTCCCTCAGGTAGTGATTCTTGGCGAAATAACGCCGTCTCCAACACGTACTCCTGCTAATTACCATCCGCCCTCCTTTAAATAACAAACACTCCACTGTGCCGTGCGCTCACTTCTTCTTATTCTGCTACACAATTAGAGTGCAAAAACAAGTGAAATGTAATCATCACCAACACTTCGATAGTAAATGTAATCATGACCAACTCTTCGATCGTAAATGTAATCATGACCAACAGTTCGATAGTAAATGTAATAATGACCAATACTTCAATGGTAAATGTAATCATGACCAACACTTCGATAGTAAATGTAATCATGACCAACACTTCGATAGTAAATGTAATCATGACCAACACTTCGATAGTAAATGTAATCATGACCAACACTTCGATCGTAAATGTAATCATAGTCACATGTCAACTACAAGGTAAACAAATCTTTCATGTATTAGTAATAGCGAGATTAAAGTAATTCACGCTTGTTCTTCAGATTACTTAACTTAGAAGAAAACAGGACGACGACACCAACTATTTACGAGGTGAGACGGATTGATATAAAAATACGATTATATGTAAAGGAATGATTCTGAAGTCTGAGGCACACCAAAGGCAACACTTTTACTCTCTATAATGTATCATTACATGAACCATTGTATCTGTAAGCCTTCATATAAAACATTATGATACGAATTTACTTAAGTACAAATGACTTCACTTATATTCACTGTTCGTGTATAATATTTGACCTATGATGAGATGAACTATAAAAGCGAAAAGTTTGTCTATTTTTATAAATTTTACAGCTTTAGTTAGTTTCTTTAATTTATTTCAGAAATTTTTCTTCGTAATAAATCACTCAGTGTTTTACTATTACAGTAATACTAGAATCTAGAGTCTTTTACTGACTTATAGTGAGTAAATGCAGGTACTCTAAGCACATCAATGCAATTTTGTTATATAGGCTGCAGGGAATAACAGAAAAAAAGGACCTCTACGTAAATGCTGCTGTTAATTTTAACAAATTTTATTTTAAGAGAGGATTTTAAGCCATATACCTAGATAGAAATAAGAATGAAATAAGAATAATGCAGTCCAGCAGGACTGATAACGACAAAAAACAAAACATCCAAAACAATATACATCACAGATGCATCATACATTACAGATGTATGTAATCGCAATCACTACATCTACTCCTGACGACGATCACTGATGATGGAAATATGAAAAATTAAGTTTAATTTTCAGAAATAAAATTGACATTACATAGAATAGAAAAATAGGGCTAAAGCCGGAAATGTAAGCTATGCGTTCTGTAACATGTGAATCTCCAATTTATTTCTGATATTTTCTTGTCCAATTTAGATTGTTTATCCATAGACTGGTGGTCCTTCAATGAATGAAATTATAAAATAATAAAATTATTTTACTCTTATCTTTCGAGTTTATTCGTTGCTAAATAATAAAACAAAAAAAAAAAGAAAATAATTATTAGGTATTTAAGTTGACAAGGGGCTCTTGAGGGTTTTGGTCATAAAAATTCAACTCCTGATTATATGCCATTATAATCTGATTATTAGGCATATAATCAGGAGTTGAATTATGACCAAAATCCTCAAGAACCCCTTCTGTGAACTTGAAAAATCAGTGGTCGAGAAGCTATATCAATATAGGTATTTATAAAAAGATTTCACATAAACACGTGAAACAACAATCAATGATCAAACCACAATAAGAAAATGGGAAAACAAGTCTAAGATCTTTCAACCGTAACAAGCGGTCTTTGTCAGAGTCAAAAACCCAAAACGTCAGAGTTTGGTTTTTGACTCTGACGAAGACCGCTTGTTACGGTTGAAAGATCTTGGTCTTGTTTTCCCATTTTCTTATTGTGGTTTGATCATTGATAGGTATTTATTTATATAGTATTTGAAGAACAAAACTAAATGTAGCAGTTTATAATGATATTGGATGTTGTATGGCTTAAAGCATTTGAAACTGAAACATTAATACTCATCAATTCTGCTGGTTACACTCTCAATGGTAATACAATTATGAAGGCAGGCCAAAGTAATCTTCCACATGAGTGGGTAACATGAAGATATCATCCAAGGTTGGTAACAGACGCCAAAATGGGTCTTACTTCAATGCACCATCATTTCCCTTCTATCCTGATACAACCATTCAGATTACACCGTTTCTGTTTTACCGCAATTTCATATCTTGAAGTTTATAAGTTTTTTATTTTACCCTGTTTGATTTCATAATTGTCATATAGAAATAGCTAACTATTGCAGAGTGTGATTGAATACATAATATTCTTCATGTATAACATACATACATGTATACATGTATAACATACATACATGTATACATGTTTAACATACATACATCCTGCTAAGCTGCATTACACTATGGAAAAAATTGAAATATTTTTTTAATATTTTTCTTGCATAGTTTTCATATTTAATTCATATTCTAAAAACTCATCATACATACATTTAAAAAAATATGAATTTGTAGTTTTTTCTCCATTGAATAGACTTGTTTCTTTCAACATCTACACTTAAAGGCTCACCTTTCACATTTTAGTGCTGTTCGAAGGGTGAAAAGGGTGGCTCATTTCTTATCTGGCACCCATTTTAGTTATGAGTAAGCCGCATGGTATGGCTGATTAGCCATAAACTTAAACTAGAGCTACTTAGAGTAATAAAAGATCACTACTCTAATAACATGAAACATTCTAACGTAGTGCAATTAGTTATTATGTGGTATTTACTCATCATAGGGTAAAAAGCTAAAAAAGAATTGTCTACAATTAAAAAAATTTAATAGTATAAACAACGCGTTTCGAACACGTAGTGTTCTTCATGAGGCATTAACTCACCATTAGTTAATGCTTGAGGAAGAACATAACGTGTTCGAAACGCGTTGTTTACACTATTAAATTTTTATATGTGGAGACCATTTCATTAGCTTTTTACCCTACAAACATGAAACAGTATGAACCCGGTGCGTGAATCGCCCTTTGTTAAAATGATGTGCTACAAAACAAATGAGTTATACTATTCACCCCTAGAACAGTGCAGGCAGCAAAGGCCAGTAAGACAGTAAGAATCAAACACCATTTGGACAAGTTCTAAGTAAAAGAATTGACTTTTGTAGCAGTATTACTAGTCTAACATGATCAAGCAAGACGAAATGTAAAGGTGAAATTAATTATTGTCAACAATAGTTTCAATTAAGAGAATGACTAGTGAAGGCCATCAAGAGGGAAGATACAGTGCAGCCAAGGACAGCATCACCTTCAACCTTATGGACCACTGTGCCCAGTAATTGATTCCACATATCTTCTATCTAATAAATTTAAAAAGGAAATAACACCCTCAAATTGCTTCACATGCAATTGCATTAAGTAACAATTACCTAACTACATAGATACATAGAACAACCAACAATTTTACATTTATATTGTTAATGCCACAGAGGTTAGTAAATAAGACATCATCATTAATTCATCATCATTAATTGATCATCATACCTCGTCTATCGTCACGGATATAAATACCCATTTTAACTCAATTGTGCCAATACATGCCTAAATTTCCTACGTAATAGTTTTATTTTATTTAATCTGTTTTTTGTCTTTTACAAGTTAAGTCGTCTCTGTCCTGTCGTCTTTTCATGTTTTTTATTGGTTTAAATATTATGTCTGCCTGGTGCTTGATTTGTTCGTCTATTAGGTTATCAGTATTTTTGTGTTCATATATTTTTACTTCTTCTATTACAGTTAATAGAATAGACGAGGTATGACGGTTAATAATGATATCTTAATTTTACATTTAGTCATAAAAGTTGATCAATGCATTATTCCTTTTACCTGATATCATCTGGCTGTTGAATAATAAATTTCCAATATTTATCAATGTTTACACTTTCATTTCCCAGTAACACACAAAAGAATAACGAAATACGCCCAGGAGTTCAGGAAGAAATTAGTTAAACAGATTCTGCAAGCCGTCAACCCTGGTAGACAAGGCTATTGTTCTCCTTAAGGCTGAACCTAATTCCAACAAAACTATAACTATTTTAGTATTTGAACTATTAAATATAATTAACAACTCTATAATATTTCTTAACAACATCGACCTTTTATACAAATGATCATTTTAGCTTTGTCTAACTTATTCATGGGTTTCATAACTTACACACAAAAATAAAACACTACTCCTGTTAACTTCTAAGGAGTATTAGTGTTTCACAAGCAAATTTAAATATATTACACTGAACTACGTATATTTAATACAATGGAAAGCATCAGAAATTATATATGTTCAATTGGTTTAGTTTATCGAGTTTGTGGAATCATTTTATTTAATTACTAATTATGAAAATAATAATATTCAGCAATAAACTAATGAAGTAATCATTACAAATACAAAAATAGGTTAAACAGGAATTTGTACTTACTATTTGAAGTATTATTTAAGGATTCAACTGGTTAACACAATAAACAGCTTCAAAGGTTATGGAACGCGGAGTACTACTTAAAGTAGAAGTGTTGCCGCCTTTTTAGAATGACTAAGCTCCGGTCGACCAACTCAATGCCATCTAAATTATTTCTTTTTAAAATAGTCCCTTTCAATCAGTTTTCCTTACACAAACATTAATTTCATATACAAAGAAATGTATTAAACTATTTCTTAAAAAATTAAAAATAAATAATCTCTAAACCAATTTATTTTAAAGTTGTCTGAATATTCAATTTATGCATAAAATATATTATCTATTACACTATTTTTATCTAATATAAGAATGCGTTTATCTATGAAATTATTAAAATAATTCTTTTTTTTTTCATTACCAATCCAAGGTATTTTGTAATGTAAAATTATTTATTTTTTTCTGAGATACTTACTCTGTAGATAATAATGTGAGAAATAAAAAATCGCTGATGAGAAAAAGTCGTTAAATGGAGGATTACAAGAGAGGGCCAGAAACAAGCTACTGGAGTGCCATGTTTGGCTCGCATGCCAGGAGCTGTCCACCGCTGCACTAGACCGTATTTTACAGGGAACATATACTCAATAGTGAACTAGACTGTTGGAATGAATTAATTTATTTTTGTTAGAAATGCACGTTTGTTTATGGATTTTGTAAGAGGCATAATACATCATAAATATAAAGGAACCATTTAACTTGATTAAACAGAATTGATCTTCACATTTTAGTTTAAAAAAATTCTATGTATAAATTATTCAACAGTGGATTTGAGGGGGGGGGGGGGGCGCAGACTAAGCAATAATTCATATGAACATCAAATTTTTTTTTTGAATCTTATCAAGAGTATGGTCGTTCGAAACATAGAAAATCATCAGTAACACGGAATAAACACAGATACTGTTTCAAATTTTCGAAATAATAGTTATTATTCATAACTTCAAAAAGTAGCACAATATGAATGTCATGAAATGAATTCCCCAGTGATTCATTGAAATCCTCTGTTCATGAATTTCAATCATTTCATGTAATCTTTTATATATATATATAAATCAGCCTGAGGAATAGCACTTGGAGCCCCTCTATTTCCCCCAGACCCACCAATATTCAATAAAGCCTGCTTTATAAGGTCCTGTACCCCAGTTCAAACTTTGGATAAAACACTTTTTTTTCTCTTCAATGCGAGTAATTTTCGATTTCCTGATAGAAGGGAATGGATCTGTCCCTTAAATGAACACACGATGGACCTCGGAGAGGAGAGTCAGATTATTTAATATATTGTCTTTTTATAAAGTAATTCGTCCCACGATCCCTTTCTCTTTTCAGTTGCTGAATACCTTTGTCTTCGCAGAAACACATCCAGCCCTTTTATTTTACTTGAACTACGGTGGGTTGTTGGCAGCTTCTGTTAAGTTTGTCCTGGCAGGCCAATAGAGAGCGTGACTCACAAGTCACAGTGCAGTTAAATATATCGGTTATATTAACTGCATTTCAATTAAATCAGGTCGAGGTTATCACCTTCAATTAACTGCCTAGTAACTTACACAACCCCAGTATAATAGTTATACAGATCAAAGAAGCAAATCAAAGAAGCACAAGTTTTTCTTTTTCTACTGAACTAGTTGGCAACTGCTACTAGCTTTTGCTCACTGATGACTGACTGGTGTTTCAGCACACTCAAGTGGGCTAAACAAGCCTAGCCTTTTGTAGTCTGGAACAGTTCTTAATTTAAACAGTCCAAACTAAGCATACAAGTAATAAAACTCAGACGACCAGGGATGATTTTTTGTAGTACCAGTAATAATGTAGTCGAAACAACCACTTTCTGTAATGAACTAAATGTTATAAATGATATTTTACAAAAAATTAAACCAATTTAAAAACTTTTGGAAAATCCCATATCAAATACAGAAATACATTATGAATAGAGTCCATTTAAAGGATAAATCTAGATTATATAGTAAAACTAGGATCTAAAAAAGTGACACAAAACAATGTAATGCAAAGGAACTAAGAAACAGATAAATCATGAAGAGTAATATCAGAAGTAAATGAGAGAGGAAAAAAAGAAAAGAAAATATTCAGGAGATTAATTAATGTTATTTATTTACTTGCTGGAGAGTTGATCATTTCCAAGTGTGAATGATTTCGTTTGAAAGTGGGCCCAGATTCAAGAATGCTGTTTGGGTTTCTATTTTAGATGGCTTTAGCACAAGGAACATGGCCAAATGGTATAAATAAATTACAAGCAACAAAAAAAAAATTACTCTTTCACTAGCTCGACTTGTTTCATTCCAGCTGAAACAGAACAACTGTTGAAAAAGATAGAAGAGACAAAAAGAAGACATTAACCGTATGATATAGACCTCATGTCAGTGCAGTAATCTACAGAATTAGGAAAGTATTTGAAGCGTGTTTTAACTCCAGACTAAATTATACTTAGCCAGAAATGACACTACAGCAATGTTGTAGAAGGAAGTTGTAGAACTTTACTTGCCTCTAAAATGAAACGAGGAAAAAAGCCAATAATAATAAGTCCAATGAGACGATATGAATTTCCAATTCATCTCTGTTTTTCTTCGGAAATGTTGCAAGAGAAAGTGAACTGCGGGTGAAACCTTTTCAAGGTCTCTACACAAATCGAATACGCAGGAAAACTAATTTATCGGATTTTCTAGGTGTAAACTTGCGGAAAAAATATGAATTAAATTGAGGATGCTCCTATTTCAGTTTAATTACAACACTGGAAGGCAAATTAACAGCTACACTTACATGGATGACAGAAGGAGGCGGAGTGTTATATTTCATAAAACATACCCAAGGGAATCCTGTGAAAGGTTTGTCAAAGCATTCTTAAACGAGTTAAAACATGAAAACTTATGATTTCAGATACGGTTAAATGAAACAGCTTTTGTGTACTTAACAAAAGAAGTTTTCAGGAAAGTTGAGGTTGACTGAGTAAATGAAAGCTAACAGTAGTTGCCCGGGTGGAATAGAGATAGCGATAGTGTCAAGTACCTCAGGTGCGGAAGGAACCGTTATTTGAAGATGGTCGGGTCCCTAATTGCTTTTAACAACGCTTCAATCCAACACTTGCCATTATCTGCCAGCTGCATCGAGAGCTCATCACTTGTTTGTTCATTCCTCAACCGCATGCAGTGTGTTCAAACTGGATTAATCAGGGCACTACCTTAGAGCTTTTACACCCGGAACCCATCTACTACTCAAACAAAAGCCAGTGATTATTCATAATTACGGACATAAATAAAACAATGCACTTTTAGTCAAATAATTAATACTTATCTATTAAAGTATCATCATATAATTAAAACCTGTATTTCTAAAATATTTTATGTTATTTAAAAGGGTTTTTTCATGTTTGTGTTAGCAAACATGTCTCAAAAGTATCTGCGTACTGTAATCTATAACGAATTGGAAGTCTTTTGGAAGTATTTTTTTCTAAAAATGAATAGGATTTTTGATTCCGTGAGAGATAAATGTTTGATTAGAAGTCAGCAGCCCAATCAATATTACCTCAAAACAACCAGTTCTTAACACTACAAGAATGATATATCTAACTCATCTATCAAACACTGGAAAACATTATCATAAACGGTTGATATATATTTGCCGTTATAGTTTTAAGAATTAAACCCTTTTACATATCATCATATGAAATCTTTAAGATATCTTAAAATTTTTCTTTGTTAATATTTAAACAGCAATTCTTTTTGAATTGATTCTCATAACAAAATTGTATGTAAATGAAACAAATTTAACAAGTACAACAGGTTATTCGCTATTCAAAGTTGAGTTTTTAGCTACATTTCCTTCGGCGGTAATCAACATTTTTTGATTTTTTTTTAAATATTTTACTAATTTTAGGTAGATTTTTCTCACAAAATTTATTTTCATGAAAAGAAATCTCTCAACTTGATTTTTTTTAATGTTGGCCATTTAGCCTAAAAAAAATTTCTTAAAATAATACAATATGTTCACAGTTTTCCGGCTCTTCCAGGAAGGATCTGCATTCTTCGTAGATGCTAATTGCAGCTTGCATAAATCGTAGTTCGGAGGACAATATTTAGTTAGATATTTTCAATATTACTTTTGAAGATTTATTATTTTATTAACAAAATTTAAGTTCAGTCCGAATGTACTTTTAAGACACAGTTGACCCAGTTGTTCTATCCAGCTTGTATCTGCTTCTTTCTATATTCATTCTGCAATTGCATCCTTGAAAAAACTGGGGTGTTGCGCAAAAATGCTCCAGGTTACAGAAGGTTTGTTTGGCTGCAAACTCTTCCAACCAGTCAGTCTATCACGTTATTCGTTTGTATACCTCTCTGTCCAGGTACCCACAAGAAGCTGACTTATTTTAACTGCTTTTATTATTATTAATTTATGACAGAAGAGAGTCGTGAGCAACTTTCTTCATGTCAGAACGCTTCTAAATGAGGTGGTCACTTTCATATGCCTGTGAAATATTCTACTTTGGAGTATTTTATCAGGCAACATACAGCCAAACTATTAATATTTCGTCCTAATAAACTTGTGAAACATTTATATCCCATCTGTTGCCAGTCTGAACAAACAGTAAATTGCTTCATTCTTGATACAAATATCACAAAAGAAGAGGGACTTTTTGTTCAAGTTGGAGGCAGTTCAGGTGACCATTGTTCCTGTTATCCCTAGACACACTTCTCTTTGTAGTTTATTAAAGCTGACTTGGGTATATTTTTCGTTTTACAGCCAATCCATTAGATGTATCATTCTCTTGTTTTTCCAGTTCAGTTTTAAATCTAAAGAGACTTCCACATTTTTAATACAGTATTTTGGATGAATAGGTCCTAGAGAAATCCATCCTTTCTTCTTGAGAAAACAATAAGGACGGTTTTAGTTGAATTTCTATCCTACATTTCTCCTTTACTAATATTTCACCAATTTGAAGTTGATGCTGTACAAGCCCTATTCAGTACCATCAAGTATTCTTCTGCTTATAAAAACAAGGACATCTGCACATCCTTGCATATCACAACCTTGATTATTTAGAGTATCTAGTCGAGTAGGTCACCCACAACTAACAAATCACCGTAAGATAAGCGATAGCACGCCTCTATGAGCACCAACTTTAGTGGACACAATTTCACTTGTGGCACACCCTATACTTACACTAATTATTCTTCGCTTGGATCGTGCAATCTAATATAATTCTTGAATTAAAACATCAATTAGTTCTAATTAAATAGTTTCCAAAACTCCTTCAATATCCAAAAGCAGCCCAGATCGATTCCTTTAAGTCTTAAAGAAAGAGTAAAAAGTTACTGAGTAAATACCACATAATAACTGATTGTACTACGTTAGACTTAAAGAAAGAGTTATCTATTTGGCTAACCAAAACTTTTTTAGAACAGATTTGTTGATTTGTCCTTTTAATAGATATATTGTCCCTTATGAAAATGTATATCAATGAAAACCTAAGAGATAAATAAATAATTTATTTATAAACCTAAACTAAATAAATGCTTATTTATCCCACATTACTAAACAATAGAACCTAATACCTAATGTTACTTTTACTGTAATATTACTCCACCAATATTTTACGTTCATCAAAAGTCCCTATTAAAACAATACCTAAGAAAATTTGAAGTAGAACAAATCAAAGAAGAAGTGGTTTAAAATTTGTAGTATTTGTAGTTTACTTTTATAGTTTAAAGGATTTTATTGTTTTTGCAAATATCAACACTTGAACATTTCTTCAAATTTCTTAGATAAAACTTTTAAACAAAAATTATATTCGACTAGATTCTGAAAAAAATGTAGAACTCAATGTAAACAACCGGGAGGTTATGATGCCAAGTTGAGTTTTCAGGCTTTATAACTACATGTATGTTTGTTACCTATCAACTAAAATGGTTTTTCATGCCAAATTAATCATCAGGCTAACTTTAAAGTTATAAATAATTTTATATCTATAGCTATGGCTGTTTGGCTTGTTTTTATCAACTTTATAGAAAAAACATATTGCAGTTCAATTCTGACTGTTTATAACACAAAATGATAATAATAGAATTAATGTTACTTTTACTGTAATATTACTCCACCAATATTTTACGTTCATCAAAAGTCCCTATTAAAACAATACCTAAGAAAATTTGAAGTAGAACAAATACACATTATATAGCATAGTCTAGTAATCATAACAAATTCATAGTTGAAATTAAAAAGAAATCTAATACATCACAATGTTCAATATGGTGTGCAGATAAATACAATTTTTCTGTCTAACAATCCTTATGTCAATGTATCAAACACATACAGATCAAGTCTAACCTAATGTTAATTAAAACGCCATTGACCTACTGAGAGGTTTCATACAAATTTGACTGCATGTAAGTAAGTTGTTCAAAAGTTCTTAATAAGTATAGGAGAGATATGTCCTGGACCAAACAGGGTTAAAATACTATGGGTATAACATAGGCAACCATGTACATCATCAAACTCTGTTGTTAACGGACTGATAATGTACTATACCGCAGTTGTTGATGGGTAAAATAACTGCTTAATATTTTATGAGATAAAGTGATAAAATAGAACAGTTGAACTATTTGAATACTATCACACACTTGCGCATGACTAACTGTGGTCAAGGAAATGAAAGCCTGCACTTTGAGACAATTGCCACTGTTTATTTATATCAATACCAATGTGAGTTTGTGAGATACCCGGAAATAGCTGCATCAGCAGGCCGTGAACAAGACTGTTCGTGACCTTCACGCACCGAGGCCGGCTGTTCAGATAGGACAGTCACCCGTGGCTGAGTGGAAACAATAGTGATCGACGTTTCGCTACTGCTTGTCAATGTTGTCAATGTCATCGAACCGATTTACACCCCTCTGACAGCTTGTTACGCGTACCCTTCTACAACTCCACTGAGAGAACTTTTCATTTCTAATAATGTATGTCCAAGCAGAGTTAAAAGGGTACTACTCGAACAAAAACTCTCCCTTTCCAATCTATAAAGGCAAAAGTGGAAATACCTTTATCTCTTAAAGTTTAATACTCATTAAAAAAAACAGATTACAAAAACATTTTAAACATTTCATTCATCCTCCTTAAGGGATCTAGAATTAGAATTAAAGACACTTATCAATATTCTATCAATGTAATCTGGCATTACACTACTACAACGATTCAGAACTAAATATAACCTTTAACCTTCATTACTTAATTCACATATATTAAAAATGAAAAGGACGGTCAAAACAATTTTAATAAGTGTATTTCAGCTAATGATAATTGCATTTAAATGAAGTATAGAAAAATTATTGATTAACTGATAACTAACCAAACAAAATAAACAGTCCTAAAACCTTGACATTGTCCAAAACAAAGATAACGGCTATTCTCAAACAATAATTTTTATAAGTACAGGAAGGTTTGCGCGAAACCACATTAACAATGTTACTGACATTTTAGAATGAGAGGATGTCGGTATTTAAATTACTTCAGAGCAATAAAGGTAATGAATATAATAGAACATAAGGGAGGGTCAACAGTTCAATGATAGGATGCACAAGCTTTATAACAGCTGATTCATTTCATTCACCTCTATTAACCAAAACATTTCACCAAGTTAAGGATAGTACATTACATTGGCACGAAACGTAATTGTAATTATTTACTTACCATTTGGATAAGCTTGCTCTTTCAAAATGAAGTTCATGAAGCGTTTGGTGATAAAATAAAGATGGCCCATTCCCTTTGGGTTGTATTTCGTCACACTCAAGTAGTTATTCGAAACATTGGATTCACTATAATGTACCGGATCAAAAGGCATAACATTTTGCTCCGGATCAGGTAGTTCAACATTTTTCAAACCCTTATCAGCACTTCTTACTACCCCACAATAAATGCAGAGAAAGAATAAGATCCCTAAGAACTTTGAATTATCCATTATTGTAATAATCATTACTAAATAAAATAACTACCACAGCCTTCTCCCAAGTAGATTAACTAAGAAAATAAATACAACACACAATACCCATAACTTAATTTACACGGCATCGCCTGGCCAAGAGCGGCCTGCGCACTGACTGGTTCCAGCCAACATAACGGAATATATTCTAGCAAGCTTTCTATTGGAGCCTTGAGCGCTATCTAGCAACCACACCAAGAAACAAAATAATCATTTTAATGCAAGCGTTATACCCATTGAAATATACACATGGTAATAAATAAAATTAATTCTAAATTACTAATTTATTATTAATTAAATAATAAATATATACCTAATTCATGTGATTTAATTTGAAGATAATCTAATATAATTTAAACCCTTCTATTACTTAATACATATTCAGTGAATAGAGTTAACAGAAAGTATAAATACGCCACCATAATTACCTATAAAGCTTAATTTCTCTTTTTACTTTATTATAAGTAAAGTATAGTGATCGTGAAAATATTCGATCTCGAGATTTTGATGGAATTAAAGTTTTAAAGTCCCAGAAGTCGTTTTATGAAGTTTTTTCGATTATGTCTGTGTGTGTATGTATGGGTGGGTGGTTGAGTATGTATCGAAAGTTTGTGGCTACTCTACGGTCCAGAATCCTTGATGGATGAAATTAATATTTTCACAAAAATGAGCCTCATACTGAAGATGAGCTTTATTGTTTGGGAGCAATTATGCATGATGAGAGTCACTTTTTTGCCAAAAACCTGTTTTTAGACTACATTTTTTTCTCATAAACTACTAATTCTAGAGTCTTAAAATTTTGGCATTATCCTTAAAATTACAATAGAAATAAACGAAAAATAACCTCAAATTTTTTAAACAACAGGAAATATTTTTTTTTAAATAAAATGTAAAACTTTTGACTTAAAATTCAATCTGAAAGCTTGTGAGATCACGCCGATTAAAGGATCAAAATGAAACTATACCTAAAAATAGAACATTCTGTGGAGGATGAGTTGAGATAATTTTGTTAAAAATAACATTCATCTAAGGGACGTTAAAGTACATTTTCTTTTTTCTGAATGGTTCATAAAAAAACCGTAAAATTTTGCCAAAACATTAAGCAAAAGTTAGCAATTCATAAAAAAAATACTCATCCTCCACAGAATGTTCTATTTTTAGGTGTAGTTTCATTTTGATCCTTTAATCGGCGTGGCTCTCACAGGCTTTCAGATTGAATTTTAAATCAAAAATTTTACATTTATTGAAAAAATTATTTCCTATTGTTTTAAAAATTTGAGGTTATTTTTCGTTTATTGCTATAGCCAGTTAGCTTCAACGCCTCCAAGAAGGGCAGCACTTTTGCTGGTTCCAGCGGGAAAAGTTTTTCTATATTTGTTGAGTGTCCCGAAGCAACTACCTCTGTGAAGCAAAGTTGCCTTACAGTCAGTCAGCAGGTGCAACGGTGTTTCTTCCTCTTCTTTGTAGAATCTGCACAAATCATCATTGATAATGCCCATTCAGGCTCCCTACGTTTCGGGAAAAAGAGAGTTCCTTTCT
Organism: Hermatobates lingyangjiaoensis; assembly: GCA_026182355.1. Classification (NCBI taxonomy): domain Eukaryota; kingdom Metazoa; phylum Arthropoda; class Insecta; order Hemiptera; family Hermatobatidae; genus Hermatobates; species Hermatobates lingyangjiaoensis. The sequence goes on from JAPFBL010000584.1 coordinate 117,515, forward strand.
CCTTTCTTCTGGTCCTTAGGTGCACTTGTGGGAGGTTGGCTCCTACTAGTTAGCGCTTTTGTACCCTCTGCGCCTCCGGATGATGGTCTCCGGATTTCCTTCTCCATAGTATCATACAGAGGGAAATCCCTGTATCTCTCTATCGGTGGTATTTTGTCCTGCATATAGTAGGTTAACAGGGTAGCCTCGTGAAGACCGAAAGTCGGAGTTGAGTGTTAGAGGCTATTAGAGGCGCTTAATCACTCCATTACTAACCCCCCCCCCCCCTTCTTAACCTAAATACTTCGATGAATATGTCAATAAATATGAACTCTACAACTTTACTTTCAACATGTTTGGAAGGGTTTAGTGAATATTATAGAAGCACTCGACATTCTCATGATGAAAAGAAAAACGCTCATACCCAGGTTATTTTCAAAAATTACCTCGAGTCTTATAATATTTAAAAACAATCTGAAATTAATACATTTTACATTTCATTAATATGAAACTGTTTAGTGATATTCCGTACTACTATTCTCTTAACTTAATAAAATCAGAATGTCCAGTCGTACCCAATTTATATAAATATATAATTATATATCATATATAAAACCAAAACAACGAATACGGGAGCGAACTGACCGTTAGAATATTCAAACATGAGCAATAATCTCATTAATTGGTAATATTGTGCCAATATTTTGAAATTCTATATTAGTATTTTTATCCACTATCCAAATTTGATCTTTTTTAACAAATATTTCATAAAATATTAATGAAGATATATTGCTGTATATTTAAAAATATTGTTGAATATTTGTATTGGAAATGCATGTTACTAATATAATGGAATTATTTAATTGTTAATATTTTAATTTACTTGCAATCAAATTTCGAAATATGCATATACATGATTACATTTTTGAAGGATTTTTGTTTTCAGTTTGGGATCCACAAATGACAATATATCCCTCAGGGGTTTCACAAGTAAACAACATTAAGAAAGAAGCTTGGTCTATAATGTTTCATTCTAATGTTAATATAAATATTATGCTACAAAATTGTATTCTATTTTAATATATTTATTGATAACAATTTCATAATATTTCAAAATTTGGTTTTATTTTGTACTGAAATCTCTTCTAAAACTAATGTGACACATTTTTAGCAATTTTGAATTTTTGTCAAAATGTAAGTCAACATCTAGTTCTAATGAAATATATATTTAGATAATAAATATTGGAATTATGTTTATTTCACTTATTATGAAATACTTTCAATAGATTCATGGAAAATTACAACGTTACCTAAATCTAGTTTTCAATTACTCTCGATAAGTTTTTGAATACAAGAACTATAATTTTTTTTAAATCCCAGGACTCTTATATCAATTTAGATATGCTTTACGGTGAGTGACTTGGGTAATTGTTCACTCACCATAAGTGAGTAAGCTTTTATAGTAAACTATGGTAAAGAACTAGAAAACTACTACTAATGACCTTGGTATAACATTTGACCATTTGAATATAACTCTCCCGTATTTGATCCTGCTAAGGAACTAGAAAACTACTATTAATGACCTTGATCTAACATTTGAATATTACTCTCCTTGGACTAATTTCTCTACTATGATAATTAAAAAAAAAATACTTTCTATGGGCAGAGGGATTATCAATATTTGTGTTGATTCACATTTTCTTCTTAGTAATATCATTTTAAATTTACCAAAACTACAAGATTGTTTCTGCTTCATCATCATAACTCTGATTATGGAGAAAATACGCCGCTTAATAAATTTATGCACTCTGAAAATTCTTTCCAATACATATGGTATATTGCTTTTTTACTAATTATGAAAATCTCCCAGAATCCATGGTGACAATAAAATCATAACAGAACAGAATATTGTTTTGTTCTTTTAATATTTCATTAATTTGTTTATGAGAATTAGTCATTGCTAATACTAATGATTAATTATCCATGTTCGACATTTTTAATGTAATGGATTTAAATGCTTGTTAACAACCTTTATTTTTGCTCCTCTTATCGTACTTTAACGTTTTATAGATTTCTGTTTTTTTTTAAGTTTAGTGTTTTTATTGTTGTAATTATTCCAATGACATGTATTTACCCTTAAGAATCTTGTAACTGTTAATACTTAAAATATAAAACATAATGTCAGGTAATACTGGTACATAATGAAACAATTATATAGTGTTTATCAGATATACAAATAATGAAATTAAAAATAAAAAACTGATGTTATAATAAAATGCAAATTATTTAAAAAAATCATCCAAATATTTTAAAGAAGAGAGAGGGGTTAATAAATAGACCATTGGGTTTTTACAGTTTTTTATTTTTTTTCTCCATAACGTCAAGGGAGAACACCATTAAAGTGATAAACAACAATTTAAAGCATCCACAGTTAGCCACTTGTTTAGGTCACATTTAGTTTGGTAAACATATTTAATAAAACAACATAGTTAAATAGATTATAATAGTATAGACAAGCCGGCCTCCCAGGAGTATATTCTGATGGCGGGCGGCATATGTTCGGACCCCCAACCAGCTTTAGATACTATTTATATGCAGTATCCTCACTTAAATTCTTCATATACATATATATTTTTTTTTTTGTAAAACTCTGTGCTTAACACGTCAAGTTATTGTCATTCACAATGACATTCTGGTATAGCCTGAATGCTTTTTAATTAATGAAAAAAATAAAATAAAATGAAACAATAGGGAAATAAATGTACGATAAAGTGACAGAACACAGTTTACAACAAGCACAGAAGAAACCTATTGGTTAATGGTTATACATGCTGAATGATAGCAATTCATTGAAAGTAATAGAATTGATTTACACCTTACCCTACTACGGACCTGGTTCATCGTGATCTCATCGTGACGAGGCTTGAGGGTGTATAATATGTACAGAACATTAAATATACCATGCAGACTAAGACCTCACAATCATGTTTCTATCAAAGAAACATTTGCACTCAAATAAAATTTTTCAATCAAATGAGAATTTTAATCTTTTTTTTTTTTCTGTTTCCTTTTAAACTTGATGCTAGTAACAGTTGCATTCAAAATTAGTCAAATCCGGTTCATAAGGGGGATAAGTGTACTTAAAAACATCATAATATCTGCAAAAAACTTTAGTTCGAAAGGAGTGTGGGGCTACTTTTTGAACAACCTGCCGGCATTGAAGAGCCAGGACGCCTGCGTGCAGCCATTCACGCAGGGTCAGAGCAGGAACTCCACGTCCAATTGTTTTTTTTTCGTCAACTTTCAATTACTCTCATATACAACATTTTCCAAATCTCAACAAATAAAATTTATTCTGCCAAAGTAAAAAGATTTAACTATCAAATTATATAAACTCAAATGCTTCTCTCTGAAATAAAAATTAAACAAATAAAATGAAAAAGTAAACAATATTATGGTGAAAAAAAGTTCGAGGAAACCTTCATGGATTACTTTGTCTCTACTATCTCATATCAAAAGTCAACGAAGTAAACAATTGAGCAAGATTTGAAAACTTGCATAATTTCATTCAAAATTTATTAACTGTACACTTATCAGTGTCAAATAGTTGTGAATCTTTTTTTTCTGAGAAAAAAGAACTAATGAATAAAAAAGATACAGTATGCACCTAATTCTTATCTGAATCATTCAAATTTATTTTCAGTTAATAATTCACATATTGATTGTCTTATTTAGATTTATTTTGAAAAAAAAATATTCTTTAATAAGTGTCCTCAACGTGTTTTGCTATTAAAAATATAGTACTTTTAATATTAATAATACATATATCTAATTTAATCAATATAATATATCATTACAATATGCTTTATTTAATAAATTAGGTTTCAAATGTAGATTGAATATAATAGCTCGTATTTATCACAGTTTTAACCTTTCCATGATGTTACTGCTTACATATATGGTTAATACTGCATCTTTCTTGGCTTTAGTTCTAAAGACATTTATCACATGTGCTTTGATGGGGCAGAAATTTTCAAAATTGTTCTGTAGAACTTGAATAAAGGTATAAAAAATAATGATATGCTACTCTTGGGAAAATGTATAGGCCATAATGGAAACATCAAATTATAATTTTCTATTTCATTTAAATTTGATAGTCATTAAAGTATAATTAATTTTAATATAAGTATATATATATATATAGTTGTGAAATATTTAAAGTTTGGACCGCAATTTTTCTCACCGATTATTTGTCTATATTATTTGTCTTAGTTGGTTTCGTCATCAGTGTTTTGTTGCAGTAATTTATTCATTGATTATAGTGAGTCTCTCACTCTTCTTCTTCATCTTCATTTTGGTAGGTTACATATCTTACTGAAGATTTTTCACCCAGAACTAAAGACTGAAACAAATACAATTCATAATTACTAAAAAATAATATACTACAATAAATTAAAGTATTATCTATTTAATTAAAGTAAAGAAAGAAACATTAATTTATAATGAATTGATTGTTTTTTTCTTTTTCAATAGAAATAAAGATCTTAAGCAGTTTATGATACTAGCACCATCTCATTTTCATATTTAATGAGAAAATAAATTATTATTACTAAAATAAATAATTATTTTTTATTTCCTCTTCCAAAAGGAAACGATTAGCAACTGGGTTTTATAATTTAAATTTTTTATAGCCTTATTATCATTATAATTTTTAACTAAAAGTATATTTTTCCCAGAATCCCCCGAGACGACTCAAGAGAAAGTGGCCCAGGGATCTACTATTACAATAATATACTTTAAAAAAAAAACAAAAAAAAAAACAAAGTGAGAAGTTGAACCAGTGGGTTTCATTCTTTGCTCATGTGCATCGATGTCATTGTGTAATCTATTACTACATATGCCTGTTACGCATAATATGAATAAAGATGATAAAAAAAAGTATATTTACAACATAGGTTATACCTGAAAAGGGATTAACACCTCTTATGTATAATATGATACCACATAATATTGGAGAAAAATTGTTATAAAAAAAATCACATTTACGGCTTTAATACATATAATCTAGAATGTCAATGATCAAACCACAATATGAAATGGAGAAACAAAACTAAGATCTTTCAACCATAACAAGCAGTCTTCGTCAGAGTCAATTTGTTTTGACAGAGTAAGCTCAGATGGGTTTTTGACTCAGACGAAGACCGCTTGTTACGCTTGAAAGATCTTAGTCTTGTTTCTCCATTTCATATTGTGGTTTGATCATTGATTGTTGTTTCACGTGTTTATGTGAAATCTTTTTATAAGCTAGTATAAATTTTAAATATTGATCAAAAACAACTCATGAAAATAAATACGAATTAATCAATCAATAATTAATAACAGCTGAACAAATTGTTAAAAATATATAAAGCAGTGTCAAACAGGACGAATCGGTTAATTTACTTTTTTCTCATCCTTTGTAGGCGGATTTTTGAGAAGATACAAGAATGGGGCATAGCCAAAGTTTAGTATGGCAATACAGGTCAGCATCCATTCAAATCCAATGGTGTTCACTAACATTCCACTCAGGGCTGGACCTAAAACACAAAGGCTTTATGTGTAACCCTTATAAACGAGCAATGCCATAGAAATAATAATTACAATTCATACATTTCATTGATGACTAATTTGCAGAATATGACATTTTGCAAATATATATATACCAATTAAATGAAACGATTCCACGAATTAAATAAACTACATTGTCATAAAGAACACATCAGAAAAGAAACAAAAACTCAATACTATATTTTGATTGTCTCATTTCTATCCTCCTGATGAAGAGGTCATCGAAATGTAGTAGTGAGTTTCTGTTTCTTTTCTGGTGTGTTCTTTATGCAATGTAGTTTATATATATATATGTATGTACAAAGTTTAAACCACAATGGAAAAAGGAAAACAATAGACATATTTTGCCATTGTGGTTTAAACTTCATTGATTGCATCATGTGTTTATTTATTATGATTTTTCTGAATATGTTTAATACGTGTAGACTACTTATGTATTATATATATATATATATATATATATATATATATATATATATATATATATATACTAGTTAGAATACCTATTTGTTTATGCATTCTACTTAGAATATGTTAGTATACATAGTATTATCTAACTTATATACAATACTTTTTTATGTAAAGAAAATGAAATTTTAGATATTCGACAGATTCAAGACAAATTAAATGGAAATTATATAAATAATTATTTAATTATATTATTTTAGAATACACATTTTTAAGTGATGTCAATGGTTACACAATTTTTTGCAATTAATTATCTTCAAATTGAATACTTTGATTGATAATTGATTTTTAAAGAAAATTTACAACTGATGATTTTTTTATTTTTCTCTAAATTTAAAAAAAAAATTTAAAATTAAAATTTGTCAAGTGAATATAAATAGAACTAATAGTCATACTTTTAGTGTTATATTACTGTTGGAATAATCCAAATTCATGAAATTTGTAGCATATAATAGTCATTGTATGATAAAATGCAAGGTTGTATTTTAACTGTAATAAGTACAAGCTTTCAAATTTCTATAATTGTTTGAAGAACAAAAACGCTCTTTATAACAACTGCTTTGATGTAAATTACACTGCAGTATCGACACCATGTTGGAATATTACACAAAAACAATGAAGTATATTTTATTTGTGCAACGTATAAACTTGAGATCGACATACATTACATAGACTTGCAACCTCCAAGTCTATGTAATGAAGTCTGTCTATCCTTTCTCCAAGTCTGGAGAAAGGAAGAGGAGGGTTCAAAACATACGACGATATGACTATTGGCAGCCCGTCAGCTTGTATACAGCTTACATACTATCCTACCATGCTAGTATCAAGTGGCAATTATTTTTAATATATTTAAAAACTTGCATTGTTCTTTAAATCTTAGTCTTAAAGACCTAGATGACCTGCATAGATAACATAAATATAGATGTTTTACTACATTTACTACATTTATGTGAAATCTTTTTATAAATTAATTTCATATTTACATCACGCATACATTCCAATCCATTAAATAAATATACAGATTAAAAAAGTAAAAGTTATCCAGGTATTTTAACTAAAAGAACTAAGATCAAATTTAGAAAATATTTAAAAGTAATTTCTCAAAATATATTAAGAACTATTATATTTTATAATATAAAATATTTTTCTAGTATTTTATAAGACAAAACTTTAATGATTAGTATAAATAAGTATAAATAATAAAAACTACTGAACACATTCTATTCCTGTAAGAAAATATAAGTTTTGAGGAGCGTAGCATACTTGCCTTATTGTTGATCATTATCATGAAGTCATTTTCTATTTTAATCCTATTGTTTATTTAATTCATCTTAATACACCCGCTATGACTCATACGGTTAATGTCGACTGGACTGGATTTATATTGATGCTTTCTATGTTGGTTCGCTCCATTTAAATTAGAGCCCCTACTTGAATTGTTGGAAGACTTCCGTCTGACAGTGTATTAACCTTTCTATAGCAATACATGTTACTTCTCAAATTATTATACAAATCTATATAAATAAAAAGAATGATTTTCTCTGTACATTGCTTAGATCTGACTCGTTTCAAGTTTTCTTTATGTTTCATATATTGGAGAAACCGAATCCGAGTTCCATTTGCTTAACACTATACTAATAATGGTATTTTCTACTATTCAATAATTTCTAATGATATTTTGGAATACCAAGTACAATGGGATTTTTGATTCCATCAAAGACATGTACATTTGCTAGTCACTAATATAATAACTAGTTAAATTCTTAATATAACAATTACTTAGCTGAGGCACATACTTCTCGGTCTATAATCACTTCTACAGAAGAATAGACACATGAGAAACAAAAGGAAAACTTACATGAAAAATAATTGCCCTTTTTTTTATTAAAAAATGTTGATAATTAAAGTCTGATCCAAAGTAATTTCAGTGTAGTCGAAAGGGGTAAAGGAAAGTTGTTTAACGGTAGGTGAACAGGCAAAATGATAAATACATGCAATTATTATTACAATTGAGGTTAGTATGATTTATATTAGTAATATGGCAAACCGTCATACCTCGTAAGATAATCTTGGAGTCGTTGGAGCGCTTTAGTTGGAGAGGTTAGTTGTAATCGAAGATGGACAACGTCTGAAAGCGCTCCAACGACTCCAAGATCATCTTACAAGGTATGACAGTTTGCCGTGTTAATAATATAAAATGATAAATGATAATAGACTACAATCAAAAATCACCTATAGCATATCCAAGACAAAATGCAACATCCCCAATTGCATAAACCGATCCGTAAACAGCTGAATGTCTTATATCGACAAGAAAACCCAACTCCGGCATCATGGAGCTGTCCACCATTCCAATCGCGAAGCCCAGTCCAGCATTCGGGATGATCAAATCATTCAGGCTTCTAGCCAACGGTATCTGTAAAAAAAACAAACAGTATGCGACCATTTTAATTAAAATTCATTCATGATAGAATTATTTCAATCACAATATCACATCAAAGTGTACTAAACATCATCACAGCAAACTGTAACCTCATTTCTCTTTCTCATTAATGATTTGTGATCTAAATAAAGATCAAGATTTAAGTTTTAAAGTTGACCTAATAAAGCATTTAGAGTTTCTAATTGTATATGCTTATCTAATTAAGTAAGCTAAATTAAAACATTTTTTACTAGTAGTTCTTAAAAACGTTTACGAGATTTCAAACCACAAATATGAGAAAAAAATTACTATTACGAAAGTGGGTAACTAGCATCGTATAAGTTCAAAAAGTTATATTTAATTTAAACATGCTTTAAACATTTTTATAATAAGTGATTATTTGTATAAATATAAGAAGTTAAAAATATAATATATTCAACATAAATTCTATGCAAATATGTCACAGGATTGCTTTAACTATAAATTATAAATTGAAGGATTAAAGTTAATTTTGTAAAATAAATCAATGACTACAATAATTTATTGATAATTGATTAACTCACTGATTATTGATATATGTAGATTTACAATAACTGTGTTATAAATAATCCATTAAATGTTTTTGGCTGTAGAAATAACATTAACTCATAGGTTATATTCATGGTTTTACTGGTTTCGTTCATCATCAAGAGCAGACTGAATATTATGTTATAAACTTTGCAGACTGTGTTACTATTCAAGTCTTCCCTTGAGTCAATTATTATCTTTCTGGTTGGTTTGTTCCAGTTAATATTATCATATTTTATATTAAAGATAATGAACTTATTGTTCATTTCTTATTTAGATTTAATTTCTTTTTAATTATTTCTCCCTTGCTGTTATACCCGTTAATTCTCTTTGTCTTTTCCAGCACACCAATGAATCTGTGAATGATCTAAATAAGTGGTCTGTCCGATGGTTGCTTTATCTCAGAATTTCACTTACTGGAATATTTATGTTTTACATTTCTACTGCTTCTGTTACTGTTGATCATGGTCCTTTTGTTTTTTCTACAGTAACTCCATGAAGTTTTGACGAAGACCGCTCGTTACGGTTGAAATATCTTAGTCTTGTTTTCCCATTTCATATTGTGGTTTGATCATTGATTGTTATTTCACGTATATATGTGAAATGTTTTTATTAATTAGTAATATATATATATATACCAATTAAAATAAGCAGTAACACATAAACTGAAACACAACAAAGACTCACTTTTCAATATTGTCGTCCCTCCGTCAATTCACTTCTTCTCCTGAGGACGACCGCCATTACGGTCGAAATATTGAAAAGTGAGTCTTTGTTGTGTTTCAGTTTATGTGTCACTGCTTATTTTAATTGTTATTTGTCCTGCCGGACCGTTTTTCGTTTAACATGGTATATATATATATATATATCATACCCCAGTTTAAACACGCTAAAAATAATATTGAAATATAAAAAAAGTATTCAATATACTTACACATAGTAAACAAATTCCAATTATAATCAATCCCAACAAAGAGGCCATCCATCTAAAACAACAAATATCTTACTATCCAGCTTACATAAGAAAAATTAAAAAAAATAATGCTCTTTATTTGTATTTATTTTTAAATAGTGTAAATAAAGAAATTAATATTTTATTAATTAATTAAACTCTGGCAAACTTTTTTTTATTTCTTCTTCTTCTGAAGAGTAAAAGTTAAATTTTCTGGGCAAAACAAATATTTGTTAATCAATTTTTTAAAGTCCATTTAAATTTCATGGACTTATTGGATTTTGTCAACAACCAAATCCAATGTAACATTTTATGAATTGAAAATAATTTTGGGTTTCAAAGTAATAGTTTGATATATTAAATTATTGAATAATTTAATTTTATTTTTATTTTTAGTCACAACAATGTAAACATTACCAGTGACAATGATGAAAGAAATACTCGTATATACATTTACACATGGAGGCAGCAGGGAAGAAATAATCCAGGAAGTATACTTCCTGGTGTGAAAATGAATAAATTAAATGAAAAATAAAACTTAATATAAATAAATAATTTAGAAAAAGACATATTATTTATACTTTCATTTAATAACAATAACTTAATTAAACATGTATATTATTTTCATTCATTATCAAAAAGGATATTTATGAAAAGTGTTCAAATATTTCTCATTATTTAGTTACATTTAATTATATTTGTTACTATTTAAAAATTAATTATTTCATAAATTAAATAACTCACTAATTATTGATTATTATTCACTAAAGAAGGGAATAAATGACTAATAACTATTCCTAAAACAAAGAAGTTCAAATTTAATTATCTAGTGAGGTGTTAATAATGTAAGGTAAAAAAATTTTAGGTTCACTATGCCAGGCTTTTAATGAAGCAACATATCAACACTGCTTCAGCCTGCGATTGTTTTATTGTTCTCAATGAACGTACGTTTTGGAGTACGTTTCATTTAATTCTCTTTAAATAAAATCTACCTACCTTAAGAATAAATCATGTTGAAACAATCCTATACATATAAATTAAAAAAAAAAGGTACAATCCTTGTCTTCGTTTTTATCACATTTTGTTATCAATATAAATATATATATATTTGTTGAAGTAGAAGAAATGACAAGTTTTACTTCGACTGTTACACACTTCAATCTAAAATGACACAAAATTCTCATTCTAACTAACTTTTTGGTTCTAATAAACAAATAGTTTTTTTTCAATGAAGTTCGTTTTCATGTTAGCTCTAAATTTTCCATTTTCTGATACCATCATGTTTACATACCTGCCCATACGATGACCCAAAGGTCCAAACAAGTTTGTTCCAATCAAGTAAGAAATGCTAGCAGGAAGAAAAGTGACTCCCTGCTTCCAACGCCCAGCTCCCATCGTGTCCATCATCCAAATAGGAAGGGATGGCTCCAGCATTGCAATCCCAGTGTTCGCAAATGTTATAGCCCCTGTACAAATATTTTATTAATTCGATGTTATCAACACAATGAAGAGCTTGGTATCATATATTATACATGGGTTCAAAATTTTATATTAAATTTTCATTTTCTCTATTAAGTATTTATTCTTTCTTGTCATTCTAACAATCCAAAATTTGGATCACCTGCTATTTGGCGCCATTTTAGTCCTAAATATGCAACATTACCAAGACTCTTTATTTTTCCTTTACTATAAGTAAAGTATAGTGATCGTGAAAAAATTCGATCTCCAAATTTTGACGGAATTATATGTTTTGAGGTCCCTTAAGTCGTTTTATGAAGTTTATTCGATGATGTCTGTGTATGTGTAGGTGCGTGGGTGGGTGGGTGTGTTAGCATTGCTTGTTACCACCCTAAGGTCCGGAATCTTTGATGGATCAAGTTGATATTTTACACAAAAATAGGCCCCATAGTGTAGAATTCCTATTGTTTGTGAAGAATTATGCATGACGGGAAAGTCACTTTTTTTGCCAAAAACCGGTTTTTATAGAAAACATTTTTTTCTCCTAAACTCCTAACTCTAGAGTTTTGAAATTTGGATATTACCTTTTAAGTTACAAATGGAATAAACGAAAAATGTATTCAGGAATTTAAAACAAAGGAAAATATTTTTTATTCAATAAAATGTAAAAATTTTGACTTATAATTCAATCTCAAACCTTGTGAGAGCGATACAAGTCATACTGTTTGACGGATCAAAATTAAACTATGCCTAAAAATAGAACATTATGTGTAGAATTAGTTGATATATTTTTTTTCAAAATTACATTCACCAAAGGGGCGTTAATGTACGATTTCTGTTTTCAGAAAATGTTTTTTGACGCTAAACGGCTCATTAAAAAATCTTGAAAATTTGTCCTAAAATGGAACACAAAATTAGGAATTTATAAAGAAAAATTCATGAAATTTTAATTACAGCAAAGAGCAACAAAACTATAAAAACTGTTTGTTTATCCTAGACTAAGGGATCACCTGTCATACTTGTCGAATTTTTGATATTTGTTTATCGAAATAATATAATGTTATAGAGGTATAATGGAAATGTTTTTAAAAATTAAATATAGAGGTAAAATTAAATGTTTAAATGATTTAACGACTTATATGTGATGTAAGAAGAATAAAATTTTTATATGTAAAAAATCAACAATAGGCATATGAAGGATATAATTTCTGATTCTTTTTATAGTATGATGGGTTTGTCTAACAAAATGTTCTAATCAATCTATATGTTGCACCATTCTACAAAGGTTAATATCAGATGCTGATTTTTTACGTTTATTGGTAGTACACAATTACACAATATACATTGGTAATTGGTTATTACATTATTATTGGGTAATATAGAAGTTTTTGGAATGAACTTTTTCGTTGTATAGAAAGGCTTCCAGTCTTGTCTAATTTCCAGCTTTTTCACTGTTCTAGTCTAATAGTTCATACCATTATTTTTAAATATTTCAAGCTTCCAGCTTTTAAATTTAAAATTATACAGAGATTCAGCTTTGAACTTGATTTAAGAATGCAAAGGTGGCTAATTACCAATATATTTTTTCTCAATATACATTTACAGCAAACTTATATAACAGAGTACAGCACGTGAGAAAAAATAACATTCGCTCAGAGTAAATTGGTTTTTTATGATTTTTGAATAAGGGAAAGAAAAGTGACTTTTCAAAAAACTCTAGCATACCATAAAATTTCCGGTATAATAATTTGATAGAAGACCAAAAATGTAGAACATTATTCAGAATTAAAAAAAAAAACTTTTAAAAATAATAAATGAAATTATCCTACATCAAAAATTAAAAATTATCTGAAAACGACATTATTTCTTGCATGTTTTTGACATTTCAGACAAAAACTTTGTAATGTTTTTAAAATACTTAAAATATTATCAAGTTCTAAATGGGAAAATTTGTCTTAAGTATTAAATGTAGAAGGAGGTCAGATAAACTGTGTAAGAGATCCACGGACTATTGGAGCAAAAGCCATGCTCTCTTGTCGGAAATTATTTCGTCTAAGCAAATTTTTACTTTGGCTTTTCATAATGTTATTACTGCTGTAGTTATATTAATGATTGTATATCCATTATTTCTGTGACATACAAAAAAGGCTTATCTATTGATAAGTGGATCAATCACTATCTGTACTACCTCAGGAATGAAAGAGTAATTAATAAACATCTCCCACTTAGAGGATTATATTATGCGTAAATGAGACATTATATATTATATACCGAAGAAGTTGGATATTAAGTTTACTTATAGTAAAGTTGAGTGCAGGCCACTCCAGATTTTTAAGATTGGGATGTTGGAAATATTACTGAATAAAAAAATAGTTGTCATGTAGGTGGGGTGTGTGTTTTTCATTGATAACCTACATCCTAACTGTCCATCTCACTCAAAGACACATCTTTTGACTAGGGCATCTTGGAATGCAATAAACGTGGATATTCCAAGGATATAAGGGGGGAATTAATGACCAATTAGGACACTAAAATCTCATTCCATAAACATTCTTGTACCAAGCCTATCCCAGATAATTTCTCTACTAGATCCTCTGTAGAATTCGCTGCTCAATATGAAACTAAAGCCATTCTAGACTTACTATTCTTCCCAAGGCTCATTAACTCTCAGGCACCAACAAACACACAACTAACAAACATAAATACCAACAAACATACTCCTAACAAACATATATACCAACAAACATTCACCTAAAAAAGAACAACTGGCGTATATTTATTTACTTACTTAATTCATTAACACAGACTAAAAAATACCACAGCAGTAGCAGGTCAATGATCTGTATCTGTTGATTACAACGTACGTTTCAAAGCACGGAGATATTCCGTTAGCCATCTTCTAGGAGACAGAAAAATTTTAGCACTTCATCATTAAAAAGATGTTTCAAATCTGTGAAATGTCAAGTATTTGATAAACATCATTCCTATAATTAAAATTAGTATGAACAGATTTCTAGTTCCCGCATAAAATTAATTAACTAGCCTTTGTCTCATCCATAACTAAAATGGATGCAAACTAACAAATATGTATATCATATTTTATACCCCTAGAACGTATTGAAGAAAACATCTATAACTGTAGGTACCTTTTAAAGCAAATCTCGATTATAATCCAATAGTAACTAGTTATAATTTAGTTTTTTTACTAATTTATGTCATTTGACACATTTGTACTTAATGATTAAGCTGTATTAATTCTTGGACTGGATACTATTTTTAAACAAAGAATATGTTTATAAGAATCATTGAATAAACATACAATGAATTTAAACCAATCAATGAATAATAAACTTTTTGATAATTAAAGTAAAATGAATTACAAGAATATTATGAACTTTGATTCATCACTACTCACAAAATACATAAAAAGATTAAATTTAATACGGTTAAAGATTTTGATGAATACAAAATGATTGCCTTTAATAGTATTTTAACAAACAACCTTTAACAGCTTTTAATAAATAGCATTTAACAATTTCATTTTGCTTTTACTTCTGATTAGTAATCATGCCATCAATTTATTTCGATTATTATTTGAGAGAGCTTATAAAAACATAATAAAGTACCACTAATATGATAAATAATTATTCAATTGATTTTACAATTTTTGACAGCACATTTTATTTCGGATTATATAAATGGTTATGAAACTTTTTGCAAGTAATGCCTTAACATGTGTCTTATTTCAACCAATAATTGATTATTGTTCACTACACCAATTGTAAAAATAATTTTTTTTAATAAATTTCCATACACATAAAATTCTTCGATTATGCATCTATCTGATAAATTTTGAAAGAACTGAATAAGTGTGGGTTCGAGAGATCCCATCTTTTCGAAAAATTCTACCTACATATTTTGATATAAAAAATGAAAAATTTAAGTTTGTTTATTGAAAAAAAAAATAACTTAACATCTGTGGAAGGTTATGTAGGTATTTAGGTTACAGGTTACAGTGGCCGTCCCAAGAGAGAACACACATAGGCCGCAAGCCGGCCCCTTGTGATATGAAAGGATATATCACAATGTACCATGTAGGTAGTTAGTTTAAATTTATCCAAACACCTGTCAGTTTTGAGGGCAGATGTTTTCTTCAGGTTAAAATTTTATCAAAATTTAAATAATTGTACTATAAAAATAAAAAAAAAATATTTTTTTATATTTCAGAATTGAATTATTAATAAATAATAAAATTTAAGTTCTTAAATTAAATTTAATATTGAGAATAAAATAGTAAATAAGAATAGATAGAGAAATGATGAAATATTGTTTTGAGATTTCATTTTCTTTACATTTTAATCTGGTTAACTGTATTAAATCAGGAATTATTATTTTTGTTAGTTCTCGTTTAAAAAAAAAGTATTCCACCCTTCTTGAAAAAAACTATAAAAGGCATCTTCATGACAAACGCTCCTGACTCATTAAAAAAATTTAAATAATTTTTTTTAGAGATGTTAAAACAGTGTATGCTACATTTTTAAATATTTACTCTTTTATAACAATAATTTTCCTTTTAGCATAACATTTTAAATAATTTTTATTAGAAATTTGAAATAATTATTCTGTTAAATGACAAAATAATTATTCTGTAAATATTTAAATAATCATTTTGTTATATTTTACAACTCAGATGTTAAAACAATTGAATGTAGTTATATTTTTAGATTATTTATATATTTATTCTGTTTTTCAATGGTTTTGAATAATACTTTTGAATTTCTGTTTCAAAATAAGCAACAAAAAATTATATATCTGAGGAGAATTGATTACTCTAATTAAAGGCATTTCTTTCCCCGATCTTACGATTTTAAATCATGTAATTTATGTAAGATATTTTATTGTAATTTTTTTTGGGATAACACCGAGCACACCAGCTTGTTACTTGTACTGAACAATATGATTAGAGCATGGTTTAGGTGTACAAATTTAGGTAAAACTTAGTTGTACTTGTTAGTGTTATTTTACGTCTTAAAATAATATAATATTTATGAATTTTTACCGTGGTTTGCCCATATAAGAACAATATTAAGCCCAAAATATATAAAGTCTCTAGAGCAGAGGTGTCAAACTCATTTCGGTCTGGGGGCCGAATACAGCTTAGTTTGATCTCAAGCGAGCCGAACCAATAAGCTAATTGCAAAATTACATAGAACTAACAATAAGTCCACCTTTTTCTTTGTATTAGTCACTAATAGTAATAATTAGTGCAAGGAAGAATAAGTCAATTATAAAAATCTTTATTAAAATTCGACATTCTGTATCACTTTTATTCTTTTTGACAGAAATATTTCGCTGGTCAAGGTGCGAGTACAACTGAAAAGTGGATAATGCGCCAACAGACGTTCAATGCTACCACATCGTTGGGTTAGTTTCTTCTAAGTGTTCCTCTCAAGTTCTCTGTACATACTAAAAAACTTTGCCTCTAGCGAATAATATATAAACGACAGGTTTTTAAGGAAATTAGAGTAAAATTATTTTTTTTTTATATAATAATGCATGTTTATACCCCGGGCCAGACCGAACCCTCGGTGGGCCAGATCTGGCCCGCGGGCCGGATGTTTGACACTCCTGCTCTAGAGTAAGGGGAAGAGGTATCTTTATCAAGGTAAATATTGCCTTAATACAATTATTTCTGTTCCGAGGACCACCATTAATATCTGACAAATTTCATTCAGAGTTGTCATATCGTTACACTCGTAGAGTTACATTATTTGATATATATCTAACCCAATTACCCACATCATCGTTTTACAGACATCATCCTAAAAATATCACAGATAAGGAATAGCTAAACAAAATCCATTTGTTTTTTTCAAAATTTAGTAAAGTTCTCTAAATTGACTAACTTTCTAAAAACGAGTTATTTCACTATCTTTATAATACTTTAATTAGGTTGATAAATTACTCAGAACAGACCTAACTGAATTTATAAAAAGTGTAATATAAATTTGTTTTGAAGTTTCATGTTTGTTGTGATGAATTGAGGAAAATGTTTATGTATAATTACAAAGACAGCAGTTGCACGCACTGCAGAAATGTTTAAATTAACCAACTGTTTAAATGTTTTAAACTTAACTGACAGTGCCCTATGTGGAGTCTGCTTGTTAAAAGAGGAAAGTGTGGAACATATTGTTCTCTAGTGCTAGCATTTCCTGCGCGAGCGAGGAGTACTAAAGAAGAAGCTAGGAGATGAGGACACTCTGAAAGGAATCCTAACAAACACCGAATTCTGGCAAATAGCTGTCGACCTATCCCGGAGACACTGAGCAATCGAAGCGGAGAGCTTTGGAAGCTCGAACTAAGAAGTTAGAAGTAAGTAATAACCAACTGCGAGAAGTTCCATTTTCTCACATACTTTTACAGTTAAATTTAATTTAAAAAAAAATCATGAATAATTAGTTCATAGGTAATTCAAAAAATATATTAATATATAAGGAGTGACTTTGGGCACTGTTTTCCATTCCTTTTAGCAGAAAGGGAGGAAACTTGAAGAGCTGTATCCGAATAGTATTTAAGATTCTGTCTCTATTAAAATCTTTTATTGATACATAAAAAAATCTGGTGTGGCCTACACTCAACTTTACTATAAGTAAACTTAATATCCAACTTCTTCGGTATATAATATATAATGTCTCATTTACGCATAATATAATCCTCTAAGTGGGAGATGTTTATTAATTACTCTTTCATTCCTGAGGTAGTACAGATAGTGATTGATCCACTTATCAATAGATAAGCCTTTTTTGTATGTCACAGAAATAATGGATATACAATCATTAATATAACTACAGCAGTAATAACATTATGAAAAGCCAAAGTAAAAATTTGCTTATACGAAATAATTTCCTACAAGAGAGCATGGCTTTTGCTCCAATAGCCAGTGGATCTCTTACATAGTTTATCTGACCTCCTTCTACATTCAATACTTAAGACAAATTATTCCATTTAGAACTTGCAAATATTTTTAGTATTTTAATAACATTACCAAGTTTTTGTCTAAAATGTCAAAAACATGTAAGAAATAATGTCCGTTTTCAGATAATTTTTACTTTAAGATGTAGGATAATTTCATTTATTATTGTTAAAAGAATTTTTTTTTTATTTCTGAATAATGTTCTACATTTTTGATCTTTTATCAAATTATTATACTGTGAATTTCATGGCATGGTACAGTTTTTTTAAAAACTCACTTTTCTTTCCCTTTGTCAAAAATCATAAAAAACCAATTTACTCTAAGGGAATGCTATTTTTTCCCACGTGCCTACTGTGTTATAAGTTTACTGTGAATGTTTATTGAGAAAAAATATATTGGTAATTAGCCACCTTTGCATTGTTAAATCAAATTCAAAGGCAACTTTTCTGTATAATTTTAAATTTAAAAGTTAGAAGCATGAAATTTTTAAAAATAATGCTATGAACTATTAGACTAGAATAGTGAAAAAACTGGAAATTAGACAAAAACATAGAAACCCTTCTATAGGACGTAAAAGGTCATTCCAAAAACTTCAATATTACCCAATAATAATGTCATTCATAAACGTAAAAAAATCAGCATCTGATATTAAGCTTTGTAGAATTGTGCAACATATAGATCAATTAGAACAATTTGTTAGAGAAACCCATCATACTATAAAAAGAATCAGAGACTATATGTTTCATATGCTCTATTGTTGTTGACTTTTTACATATACAAATTTTATTCTTCTTACATCACATATAAGTCGTTAAATCATTTAAAAATTTTCATTATACCTCTAAACATCGTATTATATCGGTGAATTCACTGAAACAATTCTAAGCAATGTAAACAATGTAAAACAATATGAAAAATTCGACAAGTATAGCAGGTATAAAAAGAAAAGCTTTTATAGCTTTGTTGCTCTTTGCCGTAAATGAAATTTCATGATTTTTTTTTATAAATTGCTAATTTTGTGTTCCATTTTTGGAAAAATTTTCAAGATTTTTTAATGAGCCGTTTAGCGTATACAAAACATTTTCTGAAAACAGAAATCGTACATTAACGCCCCTTTGGCGAATGTAATTTTGAAAAAAAAATATCTCAACTAATTCTACACATAATGTTCTATTTTTAGGCATAGTTTATTCCATTTGTAACCTAAAAGGTAATATCCAAATTTCAAAACTCTAGAGTTAGCAGTTTAGGAGAAAAAAATGTTTCCACAAACCGGTTTTTGGCAAAAAAAGTGACTTTCCCGTCATGCATAATTCTTCCCAAACAATAGGGATCATCTACACTATGGGGCCTTAATTTTGTGTAAAATATCAACTTGATCCATCAAAGATTCTGGACCTTAGCGTGGTAACAAGCAATGCTCTAACACACCCACCCACCCATCCACCCACTCATACACAGACATCATCGAAAAAACTTCATAAAACGACTTAAGGAACCTCAAAACAATAATTACGTCAAAATCTGGAGATCAAATTTTTTCAAGATCACTACACTTTACTTATAGTAAAGTAAAAAATTGAAAGTAAAATATTCACATTATGTATTTTAACAGCAAATATATTTTTAGATAAAATATGAAACACCTGGTCAAATAAAAATGTTATTTTCTACAATTTTTAATCAAAACATTTTGATCTTTGAAAGGTATTTCAATCACTGAAATCTTGAAAAATAGTTTAATTCAATATAGGCAAAACCTCTATTTTCTTTGCTATTTAAAGAAAGTCTAAGTGTATTGTGTATGATATTTCAGGGTACTACTATAATTTCAGGGGTTCCGCAACTTATTTTATCACCATGTAATCATCATTTCTTCATCGGTATGAGGGCTACTTGTCAAGTAGTTTAGAATCCGTTAGATTAGAAAGTCCTTTAACCCTTTCGCTGCGCCAGTCTAATTCATTCTTGTGTGTGAAAAATGGACAAAAGGGACGAAAAAAACGAAAATCGAGAAAAATTATATTTAAAATTTCTTTGTGACTCAAAATCAACTAAGCTTCCCGAAAAAAAACCATTGAAAATTATGCAACTATAATATTTCTCTCTTTTTAGGTGTAACTAAAAGAAAAATAAATAACTATATTCAACCCAAAATGATATATAAAACCCTAATATATAGAAAAAAAATTGTATTCTATGAAATTTCTTGTTAATTTAATATAAACTTTTACTGTAAATAGTGATTACGTTTTATCCCCACTAGATGGCGATACCATCGCTTCGAATCTTGAAGGAAGATTAAATTTGCGAACTTTGCAACAAGTTCAAAAGTTTTTTTTATAGTAATGTTCAAATTTACGATTTTTGCAGCCCCTGCAGTTGAACGACGAGTCACAAATTTGCGATTTTCGCTGCGAAAGGGTTAAGAATCAAATGAAATATTGTAAACTTTGTTTACACTGATAGAATCACTCAGTAAGCCTTTTGATATTGCTATCAGCGATTTGATTAAATGTTGGCTAAAAGTTAGCGAATTTAAAGGATTCTCAGAGGTGTACCTGCGGCACAAATGATGTAAGGATCTGTGACAAGTGCCTTCAGAGATGGAGCCTCGGCCTCTTGCTTGACTACTCCTGGTTGAAGAAGGAGCAACTGCAGTACTGTCAACAGGTAATCACATAATTGAATTACAACTCGTTAATCAACAATAATACTACACATATTTTATATTTGGTTGTACATTTATGGAGAATGTACTAATAGTAAAATAACACATGACAACTGTCTTGAACCAGAAGTCATCTTTGTGACTTAGTCATTTCTTTTTTTCATCTCATGATAATGAACTATGTTTCAAAATATCGATTACAGGAAATATTTTGCTGTTAAGTCTCTGTGCTAGCTCTTAGTTTTAGTTCAACATTAATTATGTCTGAATTTGTAAAATCTAAAATTAACTATTTATTCAAAGGTAACAAAGACAGTTAATCCCAAAAGGTATTGAGAACATATAAGCGTGAAGGGAGCAGTCAGCTAATCCATCATTAATATAACATTTACTGGAAATCTCACAGACAATGACTTATGTGAACTGTTTAACTTTGAAATTAGTTATTTCTTAAATGCTAATTCTCTCATGATGAAATTTTTATTGCAATTAACAATTTTTAGTCCTATATTTCTTTATTTCTGTCACAGAATCAATTCCATTCTTGATGGTATGTAGAATTAAATCTTAGTGGAAGATATAGAGTAGAAACACAAAAACATGATCAAAGTTAATTAAAAAAAAATTAATCTTAAAAATTAAAACCCCCTAATTATTATAGGAAACATTAGAGTAACAAAAAATTATAATTATACGCTTTCAATTATTGGTATAAAGAGAATAGATTTATCGGAATGCAGTCAGTTTCTCCAAATTCAAATTTGAAACCGACCCCATCTCGATAAATCTATTTTCTCTATATTTATATATCAAATGGTTGAGAAGTTTCATATTGTTGACTTATAAGTGTAAGGGGTCAGGGTAGCTAGTGGTAACGTGCTCCCCTTTGAATTGGTGAATCTGAGGTTTAATAAACAGTAATGGGCCCACTTTGCCACTCGATTTATTCACATGAGGAGTTAACAACTGAGTATGTCGTCCCTCAGAGAAGACGTTAAGCCGTCGTTATGATGTTAGGTACTCGTTAAACATTCCTACTCTAAATACACATGAGTTAGGTAAAATTTAGGACTTCCAATGTCGAATGTTTATTGTGTGGTATCAAAAAAGGGCCAATTTTTTTTTATACGTGCTCCCTCTTATGGGAATACCACTGCAACCTAATCTAACCTATAAGTTGTAAGTATAAAATACATGTTACTGTGATATATTCAATAAGAACAAAAAAAAAAACATCTAAAGCAAGGTTGTGCGTTCGAAATGATAGTACAAACTCAGATTTTGGAAGAACCCCAAATGTTGGCCTGTACCGTAAGCGCTTGTCTTTCACTTATAATAATTATAACCTAAGCATGCATAACATAGTCTACACTTATGTAATAATGTTGGATGGGTAGCCTCAGGAAATGAATCAGGATTCTGTCAGTCCTCCGGGTTCAAATTGAACTCTCAATGTTGGCAAGTCTATTTTAATGGAAATATTTTTCATGGGAAGAAGTAAGAATATTTGAATACTTATCAACATATTTCCTTTTGATATAGAAATACACAAAAATATGCTGATATTTTTAAAAATGTAGAATTATTTCTAGAAATCTACTTCTAAATTGTTGACGACAGTATGATATCACTTTTGATACAACCAAACAAAGACTGATAAATAAATAAAATGCAAATGATTAATTGTCATACTTCCGTCTCCTAAAGCGAGGGCAGAGAGTATGAGAAAGGGGGCAGTTTTGCCCACAAACTCATACATGAAACCACCAAAAGGGGGCCCGATGAGCACCCCCAAAGCCAGACCCCCGAGGGCGATACCCATGGCGTTGCCTCTTTCTTTGTCGTCAGGGTATCGTTCTGCCAGCATTCCCATTCCTGAAAAGAAATATCAAACATTTATAAATGAGAATTCGAAAATTACAACATTTTATTCATTTAAAATTAATAATACTAATAATAATATTAACGTAATTAAAATTACATCTCATAATCTAACATTACTTCAGATAAAAGAACAAATTTTACTAAATGCAATAAAAATAGTGGAAGATATAGAGTAGAAATACAAAAAAAAATGATCAAAGTTTATTAAAAAAAAATTAATCTTAAAAATTAAAACTCTCTAATTATTAGCATTTGTTATTTAATTTGATCACTTGACTTAATTAGTTTAAAAAGTTTAAACTTTAAAACTAATTAGTTTAAAAGTTTCATAAGTAATGATTAGTTTAAAAAGTAAACTAATAACTAAAAACTTAGTTATTAGTTTTTCAAGGTTTGATTTATTAACTATTTAAATTTGATTTTATAACACTGGACAAGTGAGTGATAAAAAAAGCATAAATAGGGTGCATAAACGTGAAAATAAAAGCAGTAAATGACAGTTTAATCTAAGAGTAAAATATATTTCTAGTATATGCTTGAAGCAATACAAATTAAACTTCACTTACAACGAAAGCAATAACTGTTTTGTTCTTTGGCTAAAAAGAAATATTAATTTTCATATACGAATGTTTAATAAAAATGACACGTTTCGAACACAATGTGTTCTTATCCAGGTTACATCTAAAAAACAATCATCAAACTATACAGAAGTTATAATTAAGGAAATTATAATTATCACAGAAGAGTTATGAATTTAAAGTTTTACATACCAACAGTTGTAGGAATGAGGGTTGACTTAGGTGGAAACCATTTGTGTATGGAATGAAGAGAAGGGAGTAGGGGAAAACATCTGGAATACTATGGTAAGTTAAGGGTCTTTACTTTTTAACTAACTATAAAAAGTAAGAAAACATATATACTATAATCATAGTAAAAATTGAAAATTTTAAAGAAATAGTTTGAGGAATGTTGTATAACTAGGCATTTGTTTATTGCTTCAAAGGGAAGACCTATAATCATAAATCAAATCAAGCCTCAATTCTAGAAATTATATCGATTTTTTCTTATCCAGATAAAAATAGATCAAATATTGAACATAAGTCCGGGAAATATAAAATCTAGAAGTTTACGGAATTAATAAAATAGTTATATTGAAATTATCTCTTTTGTTTCAATCAATAAATAAATAGCAAGTAGCAAAACATTGCTCAAACTATTTCGAGAAAATTTTTGAAGTAATGTTTCTTTCTTACGTGTTATATATATATATATATATATATATATATATATATATATATATATATATATTGTAAAAGACGAGCCAATCCCTGTTACGTATTACTTTGGGCACTTCTTATTGGTTGTGGGTGTTTATTCGTCGAACACGTTTCTCCTTAGCACACTCCGTCTGCTCGGCCGCCTCAGCCTTCACTCCGGGAGAGGGCTGGCAGTCCCTACTTAATTTTCCAATAGAGTTGGATGAAGGTCTTGGCGTCCTGGCTTGGAAGTGCACCTCGTCGAACTCGGTGTTTACTATGGGCTTAGTGGATTTCATTAGACACACCCACCAGCTTGAGAATGACCGAGGAACGGTCGAAACCGGTCGCAACGACACGAGGAAGGCGCCACGCATTCTTCAAGAAAACACTGCAGTAAAGGGGTCTAATGACAAACGCCACACACACTCAACTTCAACTTCAACTCATAATGCCCATAGCCCGGACCAGATTCTTACGAGGAACTCTTCTGCGTGAGGACGCCTATGCCATTCCTGCCCTCTGTGAAATTAAAGTGGGGACTGCGAGCCCTCTCCAGGAAGGACGGCGGATGCGGCCAAGCGTGTTAAGAAACCGACGGGGAAAAGGTCTACATACACCCACATCAATAGAATTTACAGAAAACACCAACAACCAGTATCTAATGAAATCCACTAAGCCCATAGTAAACACCGAGTTCGACGAGGTGCACTTCCAAGCCAGGACGCCAAGACCTTCATCCAACTCTATTGGAAAATTAAGTAGGGACTGCGAGCCCTCTCCCGGAGTGAAGGCTGAGGCGGCCGAGCAGACGGAGTGTGCTAAGGAGAAACGTGTTCGACGAATAAACACCCACAACCAATAAGAAGTGCCCAAAGTAATACGTAACAGGGATTGGCTCGTCTTTTACAATATCTAATCTGGCATTCAACATATATATATATATATATATATATATATATATATATATATATATTATATAGGTGTATAATGTAATCGGGATTCAGTCAATTTTCCAGGATCAAAATCAAACTCTCAATGCCGACGTTTCGGTTTTATTTAAAACCTTTTTCATAGGCAGAAGTCAGAATTTTTGAATTAGAATTCAAAAATTCTGACTTCTGCCTATGAAAAAGGTTTTAAATAAAACCGAAACGTCGGCATTGAGAGTTTGATTTTGATCCTGGAAAATTGACCGAATCCCGATTACATTATACACCTATTCTATCCAACGGTTGATATATTATTGAATTTGTTATATATATATATATATATATATATTACTTTTAGGGTTAGTCACATAGTTAAAACCTTAACTTTGTATGTAAACGTTACACGCTTTCAATAAGATGTCCCATATTATTTTCTCTACTTCCTTGTATTCTCACAACAAACAAACACCTATCACTTAAGTCGACCTTCAACCCCTATAATTATTGCTATGATCTTTAAATTACTATTACTTCTATATATATGTTATTTTCTTAATTCTCAGCGCTGTTTTAAATATACATACGATGTAACCCGATGAAGGTACATGTTTGAAACACGTTTTTATAAAACATTTGTATCAGCACACTTTTATTAATATTTTTTTCCAAATTAACTAAATACGACATAATAACTGACTAAACAACTTCTATTGTTTCCTTTTAATATTTTAATTAGTCACTTCATTTATTTTAATTAGTCACTATAAATGCTAATGGCTGTACGGGATCTTTAACGTGCACCATTAACAAAGACGGTTAGAAACTAATATTAATGACATAGATATAATCCAGTTAATAACACAGGTATAGTCCAGTGATTGAGTTCTGAAAATTTCCCTAAATATTGAATTGTAATAATTCTTTACTATATACATGCTACGCTCCTGTTCTTGTATTGTTAAATTTTATTGATTCTTTTTTTATCCCAAGTATTATGATTATATTAATTTTAATGCCACTTTAACAAAAACTCAAAGCTAATTACTTTCACAATTTAATATTTTTACCTTTTTTTATTAATCTATATTAAACAAAAATTCATCTGAATAAAATGATAAATAATACAGCAGAAACATGAATAGTAACGAAGGCTTACTTTGATAAATTGGATGTATTTCTCTACAGATTCCTGTAACTACAATGTTTGTAATGTTACTTTCATAAATTTAAGACCTTACAGAAATAATTCCTAGGACTTCTTATTTTATTTTATTTACCCTACTGGATTAATAATAGGAAGTTCCCATTCAACTAAATAACCTTCTATACAGGTTATAACCTATTATAAATAGAGGCTATTCCAATAAATAAGTCTCTATTTATTGTATCTACATAATATATGCAATAAACACAAGTGTAAATGAAAATTCTAAAAAAGATTATACATAAATTATGGAGACAGTAAAAAGAAAATAATAATTAAAAAAATGTATTTATATACATGATAGGATTAAGTATATTTTTTAAGGTAACAGATTCAACTCTTCTCTTACAACCACAAGTGGCTTCAAGTGCGTTTTGTCGACTCATATTTTCAAGTATGTATATTTTTGTTTACATCAAGTAGGTAAATATTTGTATATTTTCAAGTTAGCTTCTCACTGTTTTGTTACAGCATTGATATGATGTGTAATTGTAGAGAATTCTGATTACATTGAACTTGACTGATTTGTTGAACTTGAAATAAACATTTATTTTAATTAAAGAAATATAATTTTAATATTCAATATAATATTATAAAGTTACCATTATTTTAGTGAAGGCTATGTAAAGGTGAAAGGTTTTCATGTGTTTTTAAAGAAACCTTAAAAACTTGAAAATCTTTAAATCCTTTGAGGTTTTCACCTTTTTATTGTAACTTTTTTCATTGATAGTGTAGTCTCTATTATTTTAAAAACTTAGTGGTTAATAAATCCAAGATAGCTGTAATTAAACTGTTTGGCTTCTCTACATTATTTTAACATATCTTTACGAAAGTTATTCACCCATTCTTGTTAGTCTATTTGTAAGTATAAATGTTATTACAAGAGGATTTAATACAGAGAAGTGATACTTTTTCTTTTATAATTAAATCCGATTTGCAAAACGTTTATTGACAATGACTATCTTTTATCTTTGAAAAATTATTATTATTTTGCGATGACTTTTTACATGAATATTCATTATTGCATTAACGTTTAATAATATTAATAGTATGAAAAAAAATATGGATTCCAAAAATACCAGACACACTGGAACAGCTAGAGCCAATTCCCTGAAGTGCTCTAGCCATGAACAGTACAGCATAGCTTCTTCCAAATGCAAAAACTATAAAAACAATTCTAATCAGCATGCTATCTTTAAAAAAAATATTTAACATTATGAAAATGGTATTTGATTAAATAGATTTAAGTTGATGAAAGAAACTGACTTAAAGTTGAGATGAACATGATGATGAATCCAGCCAACATTGGAATGCTGTAGCCAATCCTGCAACATGAGCCAGCAAAATAAATCGTCAACAGTTATTACTCACGAGGCTTTTGTAGCGTCATACAAACTCATAAATAATATTTTATTATTATAAACTTACATACCTTGTAACTTGCTGGGACTGTGGCAACAAAGTCTCATTCTTTGATGTAGCCTATGTGAAACCTCTTGGTCGACTCCACTAACAAGTTACGAGGTATGTAAGAAGTTTAAATAATATTATCTTTACTAACCTCTGTGGTACTAACAGTATGCATGCATTTTATTCTACATGACGATTTATGCATATAAAACACAACAATACATAGATGTAATACCCTAGAGATTCTTCAACTATTCTATATATATTTTACTTTTAGGGTTAGTCACATAGTTAAAACCTTAACTTTGTAAGTAAACGTTACGCGCTTTCAATAAGACGTCCCATATGATTTTCTCTACTTCCTTATATTCTCACAACAAACAAACACCATTCACTTAAGTCGACCTTCAACCCCTATAGTTATTGTTATGTAAATCTTTAAATTACTATTACTTCTATATATATGTTATTTTCTTAATTCTCAGCGCTGTCTGTTTAAATATACATCCGATGTAACCGATGAAGTGACATGTTTGAAACATATTTTTATAAAACATTTGTATCTGCACACTTTTATTAATGCCTGCAAGGCCTAATGCCTGGAGGCCTGCAAGACCACCTCAGAACTGCTAAAAACTTTTCACAGATACTTGAGATTCTTTTAGAAGGCCTTAAAGTCTCCATTGGATATCCACTAAACTTTCTTAGCAAATCCACCAGAATCTTAGAAAGTCTCAGAGTTAAACAGGACCGTTTAAAAGATCCAAAGGTCCTTCTCAGAGATGTACAGGACCCGTTTATAAGGTCAATAAGACTTCCTCGGAAGTTTTCAAGACTATCTCAAGAGAGATATATACGAGTCATTCAAAGCTCTCTAGAAACAACCTTCTGTTGTAATGGGAGCCTTCTCAGGACATCTACATACCTTCTCAGTGTTAACAAAACATCTTAAGAGATCTTCAAAATCTTCTCAGAGGTACAAGAATCCATTTTAGTGGGTTACCCCACTAAAACCAAGATACTCTCTTAGAGGCCTATAAAAACATGTTAGTGTTGTAAAATGGTCCAAAAATGTACTAAGATAAGAGAATTTAATTTCGAAAGCAAAAGTTCTTTTGTACTTTGTTTGCCAGTTTTAACATTTTTCTAAAATGGTAAACGACGTTGCTATTCATCATATTAGTGGCTGTAGAACAGGATGTACTGTAAATATTTATCATAATGCATAAATAAATTACTGTTATATTGCCGAATACACATATACATATTAGAGAGAACAAAAGTTTGATTTCCAACGACATAACTCGAAATACAAATAGAATTATCTCTTCCATATATATTCAAACAGCTCAACGTTTGTTCTTTAGATGTATTTGCTATATTTATTCAATCGACAATTTAAGCTTAGAACATTATTTCCCTTTTATATTACTAACTAAGAAATATTTATACAGACCAAGTTGAATGTTAATTGTTTTCAGGTTGTAACAATATGCTTACATGTGCAGTCATTATTACTTTTGTTTATAGATAAACACATTTGAATTTTCATTCTGGAATCATGGCCAAGTCCCTATATTTTCCTGGGAGATAGCAAATCTTGTATGTTGACTCCAAGCCTGTACCATGTCGAGTACTTGTTAAACAACTCTACACTAAAAAACAATAAACTAATAACAAATCTTATCATTTACAAATTTTCCTTCAGTAGAAAAAGTCAATTTCCAAAACAACAAAGTACGAGTAGAAAATGTAAAAACAAAAATCACCTAGTGTTGAACAAGAGATTACTAAAAATAGGTGAAAAAATAAAAAAAGAATTAAATTTCCGTCCTGAAAAATTAATTTGCCATCTAAAAACACAATTACAATCTTAATTTTAGAGCGTAGGCTCTACACTAAGAGCATATTACTTTTATTATGGAAATATAAATGTTTATAATTAGTATTAATATAACTTCTCGACCACTGATTCTTGAAATTCTAACTGGGTTTCTTTGAATAAATCCTCAAACAACCGAGTTTGAATTTATAATTAAAATATTATTTTATAATATATTCATATATTAAAGAAGAAAGTATTGTAAGTTATAAATATAGCACAAGTTTACTTGGCTATCGAAATTTTAGCCAAATTTCAGGTAAAGACTAAGTACCAAATGGAGGGCCAATCAACGTGCTTGCATCTGGACTGGCAGGTCCGGGGTTCAATGCCCAATTTGGCTATCGATTTATTTACGTGGGAAGTGAATAAATCTGAGCAGGTTGTCCCTCGGAGATGTTAAGCCGTCGGCCTCGAGCCTGTACTATGTCAGTTACTCGTTAAGGATCTCTACTCTAAATACACATGAGTTAGGTAAAATTAAGGACTCTTAATGTAGAATCAATGGGAGGTGCAATATTCTCTCAAGAAATCAGCATCGTAGGGGTGACTTTGTCAGTCCCTCCCTCACCTCTCCACAAAAAAAACAAATCACAAAGTTCAGCCTGTGTGAGTTCTCTCGTGGGACTACCACTGCAACCTAACCAAAGTACTCCACACAGTGATGATTGAACAGTTAATGAAGGTGAGCTTTTCGTAGAATTGTAATTTGGTTGTTATAAATGACTAGGAGTAGTGGGTGGCTGACTTGTGGGTGAGCGGGCCGATGAAGGGGTTGGTGATGAGCTGCACGACTGCCTTGGAGGCGAACATGATGCCCACATCGACCGTCTCCTTCATCAGGTCGTCGTGGCGCCGCTTCTTCTCGCCCAGCGCTGCGCTGCTGCCGTTCCGATCTGCACCCACACACCATGCTCATTATCAACACATGTTGTGAATGAAAGGTATATTATCAATACATGTTGTGAAGGAAAGGTATATTATCAATACATGTTGTGAAGGAAAGATATATTATCAACACATGTATCTGGTACGTTTGTCTATTCCCCTGACTGATATTATATCACATACATCATGACTTAGCAGGCTCCCAAACATAGAGATAGCAAGGGGGGATGGGCGGTCCACCTTGGTGGCACGTGCCAGGGGGCGGCATTTTGAGGGGTTAAAAATAGAAAAAAATTAAAATAATGAAAAGGTATCAAAAAAAATGTGGAGTGGCCTACATTCAACTTTACTATAAGTAAGTATAATGTCAAACCTGTTGGGTAGATAATGTAGTATGTAGACATAATATATATGTCTAAATGGGAGATGTTCATTACTCTTTCATTTCTGGAGGTAGTACAGATAGTGATTGATTCTCTTATCAGTACCGTATATTACACAATTGATGCATATAATATCATATATATTAGCACAGCAGTAATAAGACTTTTGTCAAGTCAAAGCGACGATATTGTGTTACGAAATAATCTCTTACAGACGAAAATGACTTTTGTTTCTAAAGGCAATGGATCTCCAGCGGCCAACGAATATTCCATGCACATCAGTGCACGTCGTAATTAGCAACCCTAGACCAGAGGTCCCCTACTGCTATATTCTCATCCTGCATTTCTTGTTAAGGTCAGTAATCATAAGGACGGGGATGGGATGTCAGTCTGTCCAGGATGTCCTTCACGAATATGGAAGGAGTCACATTCGTGGTCGTATGGTCTTCCGGCTTTGCATTGTCTGAGATATTGTATACCGTGAAGTCATTAGGTAGTCATATTTAGCTGAGAACCTGATTCTGAAAAATGACTGTCATCGAATCACCTTAGAATCAGTTTAAAATTAGTATCTCTTTGGTAATATAAAACTAAGGAGTTCATTCCTCTTAATTCAATATTACTCAAAGATCATAAGATTCATAAACACAAAAAAGTCAACAACCAGTAGCTTTTCACACCAAACATAATATAAGTAACTTTTTCCTTTGTGCTATATTCGGTTATAACGTTGCTGTAAATATATATTGAGAAAAAATATATCAGTGATTAGCCAGTTTTGCATACTCAAATCAAATTCAAAGTCGGCTTTTCAATATAATTTAGAAGTTGTGTAAATGGAAACGTCAGAAATTATATGTTTGATTGGCATTCATTTTTTACATATAATTTTATTCTTCTTACATCTCACATTATGTCATTAAATCATTTCAAATTTTCAAATGGATTACAACATTTCTCAAAAGCAATAGGAAACACAGACGAAAAAACCCTTAATTTGATAAATATAGGGTAATAAATTTAAATAATCTATTGTTAAGTATTTTTAATCGTTTTCGCTATAACTAATTTAGTGAATAAGGTTTAAAATAACATAAATTAACTAAAAATAAATCTATTCAATGCTTTATTATATTTATTAAATGTTTAGTAGTAATTATTTAGGAACTAATTAATTATTTTGATATATTTTTATGAAAATAAAGTGTCCAGAGAAACAACACAAATGAAAGTCGCTTTTCATCGTAGTAAATTACATCTTTATACGAAACAGTCGAAATATAATAGTAAGTTTTTGTGAAATCTTTTATGTGTATTGTTTCTGCTGGTTTAGTTTATCTAGTTTGTGAAATCGTTTTAATTACTAATTATGAAAGTAATAATATTTAGCATTAAACTAATTAGGAAATCATTAAGTTTACAAAAATAAGTTGAAAAGGAATTTGTACTTACTATTTGAAGTATTATTAAAAGAACTAACTCGTGAACACAACAATCTATAGAGAGGTTAAAACAGTTTGAAAGGTTCCAGAAAGAACGCGGAGGACTAAACAAGGAGTGTAATGCCGCCTTTTTAGAATGACTTAGCTCTACCGGTGCACCAATCAAATGCCATCTAAATTATCTCATTTTAAAATAGTCCCCTTCTATCAGTATTTCTTTTATAAATAATAATCAAACATACAAAGAAACGAATTAAACTATTTCTTTAAAAACAATAAATATATTATCAATATAAATTAAATTAATTAGTCGTAATATAAATTAATAAAAGTAATTTCTAAACCTATTTCTTTTAAAAGTTGTCTGAACTATTAAATGAATATACGGAACAAAACGGACTGATTGAGATTTATAAACCATCAATCGTGTCCATATATTTCCATAAATTTCTATGAAATTTTGATGACACTACTAAAAAATCTGGAGTGGCCTACACACTTACTATAAGTAAACTTAATATCAAACTTCTTGAGTATATAATATATAATGCATCATTTAAGCATAATATAATCGTCTAAATGGGAGATGTTTATTAGTCTTTCATTCCTGAGGTAGTACAGATAGTGATTGTTAGACTTCTCAATATATAAGTTTATTTTTGTGTATCACACCATTATTTTAATTTTTCCATTATAAACATCAATTTTATCTCAGTGGATTCGCTCATAAAATTTCTAAGACAATGTAAGCAATGTAAAAAAAATCTGGAGTGGCCTACACTCAACTTTACTATAAGTAACTTAATATCAAATTTCTTGAGTATATAATATATAACGTCTCATTTAAGCATAATGTAAACATCTAAATGGGATATGATTATTAGTCTTTCATTCCTGAGGTAGTACAGATAGTGATTGAAGGATATATCAATATATAAACTTATTTTTGTACATCACACAGCTGATGCAAATAATTTTATTAGTATAATTACAGCAGTAATAACATTTTTGAAAAACCAAAGTGAACATTTCTTGATACGAAATATTCTCCTACAAGAGAACATGGATTTTGTTCAAATAGCCAGTGGATTTCTTACATCGTTTACTTGACATCCTTCTACATTGAATATTAAAGTAAAATTTTCAAATTTAAAACAGGAAAATACCCTTGTTTTCCCTGAAAAACATCATAAACATCGAAGAAAAAATGTTGTTTTAAGATGATTTATGATTAAAGATGTACGATAATTACATTTATTAATCTCTAAACGAAAGATTTCAATTTTGAATTATCTTTTACATTTTGGGTAATTATATAGAATTATTATACTGGGAATTTTATGGCTTCTTAGTATTTAATAAGATCATTTTCCTTCCCCTTTGTCAAATATCATATATACGAATTTTTTTCTGAGTGAGTGTTATCACTCACTTTTCCTGCCTTCTGTACTCTGTTATAAGTTTGCTCTGAATGTATATTGAGAAAAAATATATTAGTAATTAGCCAGTTTACATACTCAAATCGAAGTCAAAGCCAGCTATTCAATATAATTTAAATCTTTTATAGTTGGGAGCTTCTAATTTTTGAAAATAATAAGTATGAAGTATTAGACTAGAATTGTAAAAAAAAACTGGATATTACTTAACAAACATAAGTCCTCTTTCTTGAGGAAAGAGTCCATTCATTACATTTCAATATCATGGAGAGGTACTACATTCACAATTATAATGTAATTGCAACTGATATTAAGTTTTGCTCAAGAGTGCAATATATAGATTTATTAAAGCATTTTGTGAGACAAATCCATCATGCCATGGAAGACAAAGGTAATTTATTTATGTTTATTGGCGGTGTTTTCTTTACATGTAACAATATTATTCCTCTTACATCTCATATAAGTCAATAAACAATTTAAATTGTTCCTTTATAAATATCAATTTTATCTCAGTGGATTCACTCAAAAAATTTCTAAGTCAATGTAAACAATGTAAAAAAAATATAAAAAATTCGACAAGTATAGCAGGTGATCTCTCAGTCTAGGATAAACAAACAGTTTTTATAGCGTTATTGCTCTTTCCCGTAATTGAAACTTCATGATTTTTTTTATGAATTGTTAATTTTTTGTTCCATTTTTGGTCATATTTTCATTATTTTTTAATGAGCCGTTTAGCGACAAAAACGCTAAACAACTAAACAACTAAAAGATAAACTGATTCTTTTTTTTTTATAATATTGCAGATTTATCCCACGGGCCGGATCGAACCCCCAGTTGGGCCAGATCCGGCCCGCAGGCCGTATGTTTGACACCCCTGTTCTAGAAGATGACATGACTGTAATTGAGTAAATTTAAATTACTATACATGAATAAGTATTAAACAAAAATATATAAATCTATTTACTGCATTTGAAGTCCTCCCCCGAAAATAAACCCTACACGTATTTTTGACCTAAAAAGAAAGTAAGACAGTGTCTTTTTCTTTGGAAAACGACGGTACGTGTGTTCCCTTGTGGGACTTACCACTGCAACCTAACCTATCTAAACCTGGCACAACAAGTTACTTCATAATAATATTTTATTGCATAATAATAATAAAAAATTAAAATATTGTAGGGTTGAAGGATACCTAAAGCAGAGGTGTAGTTGACGCAGATAGGTGGCACAGTGGGGGGCTGAGTGGTGAGTGGCCCGTTCTCGTCTAAACTGGCAGACAGGTGACTTTCGTTCGGATGGTGCATATCGTAGAGGAACTCTGGTATTATTGGGACTGAAACAAACAATTCTACCATTAAATAAAAGAATTATTTAAAATATTATCTAAACATACACAGTGGTACCTCTACATACGAGCTACTCTACTTACGAGAAACTCGAGATACGAGAGGTCTTTCGAGCAAAAATCTTGCTCTACATACGAGAGAAAATCCAAGTTACGAGAATTTTCAGATGGTTCCGCTAGGTGGCCAAGTTACGAGAATTTCCAAGTCGTGCTACAGCTCGTTTTAATGACACTTGCCTTACACATTTCCGTAACATTTTGAAAGGGAGGCAGAGACAAACCTCCTTTGATAAGCTTTTCTTCAAAAGACCTATAGAAAGTGAAAGTGTTGCGATTCTAGCTAAAAGGGCAAAAGAAAGCGAAGAAAAGTAAAAACTGATACATTAATGTTAAAAAGCAAAAAAAAGCAGAAAAAAGTACATAAATAAATTAGTGCCGTAAAAAAATTTAGTTTTTCATAAAGTTAACTTTAATTTTAAGTGGAAGTGCTCATAATAAATGCTCATAATAAACTCGCATTTTATTTCGTTAATATCATATTATTTATCTTATTACTGTATTTTTATGCTCAGTCACTATTTGAATGTGTTTTTAGTAATCAGGAAGATGTGTTCATAGTTATTTAGGGTTAACTTGAATGATTTTGGGAGGCCGGGAACAAATTAATTGGTTTTCAGTTATTTCTTATGGAAAAAATTCGCTCTAGATACGAGCACGATCCGGGGACGAATTAATCTCGTATGTAGAGGTTCCACTGTACTATCTTTATTGATATAGCTTCTCGACCACTGATTCTTAAAGTTCAAAGATGAGTTTCTTAAGGATTTTTAGTCTAAAGAAATAACACTCCTGTTTATACGCTGACGTTTCGCCAAAAATTAGTTGGCATTTTCAAGCTTAAAAACAATTTATTAACGACATAAGTAGTGAAAACAAATACATCTACGGTAAAACACAATACACCAAACCATAAAATACCAAATAAACAAAAAGAAAATCACAAAATAGACAGTGTTATTGTTTTTTTTTAAAGAAACCATGTGTTGTATAAACATAATTACTTATTATTAATTATTAAGGACAAAACACAATTTTAAACAGATAAGTAATATTACAAAATTATTCTGGGAGGATATCTCCAACAGAGCATTCAAGGAAACAAACAGATAACAACAAACACAGTAAGGAAGCAAAATAAACGAAATTAAGGGGAAAAAACTACACAACTATTACCTTTTGTTTGACGAAAAAACTATTTTCGGTCCATACATCTATCTACCAGCATCATATCAGATACCAAGACAAAGGAAGGTTACATAACCAAAAAACAAAAACAAGCTACCCCTCCAATTTCAACCTTAACTAGTTAATAGAACTATTGAAGGAGATTGGAGTAAATGAGACTAATACTAGTTATATCAGATATCAGAATATGATAAACACAGAAAAAACAGACATTTCAAA
Source organism: Hermatobates lingyangjiaoensis (assembly GCA_026182355.1). Classification (NCBI taxonomy): domain Eukaryota; kingdom Metazoa; phylum Arthropoda; class Insecta; order Hemiptera; family Hermatobatidae; genus Hermatobates; species Hermatobates lingyangjiaoensis. The sequence goes on from JAPFBL010000584.1 coordinate 154,135, forward strand.
GGAATGAGAAATATTATGAAAACATCAACGGCTTATAATAAGAGATCTGATATATCTTGTATTAGTCTAATTGGTGTTTTATGAGAATTAGTAATAATACATTCCGTCATACCTCGTAGTCTCTGAAAAGCTCGACCGGTTTCGGGTCCGTCTGGATCCCATCTTCAAGAGCACCTAACTGACTGTGAATGTTGTTTTCCTATAACCTACCTATATATAGCATCTACATTGTGTAATCAGTGTTGTGTGTGTAGTTAATTTTTTTTTCATATTTCTTTAATTGCTATGTTTTTTCCTTTGGTGTTTTATGGTTTGGTTTATCATGTTTTTTATTTTCTGTTGGTTGATATTCCGTAGATGTATTTGTTTTGCACTACTTATGTCGTTAATAAATTGTTTTTAGCCTTGAAACTGCAAAACAATTTTTGGCAAAACGTCAGCGTATAAACAGGAGTGTTATTTCTTTAGACCAAAAATCCTTAAGAAACCTATCTTTGAACTTTATACTATCTTTACTCTTAAATATAAAGGCCATATCGAAAACAATAAAAAAAATTCGTCATAAATTTAACAAGATTATAACATTTATTATGCAAACAGTAGTACACAAAAACTCATGTATTAAAATTGTATATAACCTTAATTAATACGAAACAAACACACTGTAAACAATTGAATACATTGGGAGATTTCAAAAATTATGCCTCAAAACAAAAAAAAAAAAAAATTGAAAACTAACAACGCGTTTCGAACACTTAGTTTTTCTTCAGGTTTACATCTGAAAAAAAAATAATATACATGTCTGCGAGCTTCAAGAATATCTTATAATTTTATTAAAGAATTGTCTTAGAGGCTTAATTATTTTCTCAGAGAATAGTTAGTTTTTTAGTTTTGTAATTAACATTAATTAATAGTTTTCTCATTTGTAATTAGGTCAGCTCTTCGTTTTTTTTTCTACGTTTAGTATTTTCATTATGTTTTCTAATTCGAAATCTTTATAAAAAGGAAATTTATCTTCATTAAGATTTCTATTTACTAATTCATTTCCATTTAAAATTTAGTTAGTTATATCGTTTTTATAGTGTACAGTGGCACATGGAATATATTTGTTTTAGTTTTATTTTCTTTCTCTTTAAAACAGGTGAGTCAGCAGTAACCTTGTCTGATTGTTTATTTTGATTTTAACTGCTACGTTGAGGTCAAAGTCCAGTTCAGTATTCTTGCATTTCTATACTCGTATATCAGTTCCGATTTTTGTAAGAACCGATTTTCAGGTTTTTATTATTTCTTCTAATTTAATTCTTTTTTTTTTTTTATTTACAATGATTTATTTTGCGACAGTTTCTTCGTTTTTTTTTTAATGTGGAAGTTTTGTTGTAAATTTGTCGATATAATCACACCAGTTCGTTCTACTTTGTTACACACAGCCTGGACATCTGTATCACTTTTATTTGTTTTCAGTTACTTTCTAAATATCACATAGCTTCACTCGGAGATTGGAAATAATTTTCGACTTACTTAGCTTAGAATAGATCAGATAAGGCAGCTAAAAAAAGTTTGCTTAATTGTTTGAAACTAATACTTTGAAAAAACGATAGTCTCTAAAATTTAGAAGCAAATAAAGTAGTTATCAAAGTTTCAAAATTATTATTATTACAGTAATTAACTATTTTTATTACAATTATTACTTGTTATTAATTATATTTAAGGATTATGTATTAATTATAAAGTAATGATTGTACTGTATAAAAGCCTTACAAAGAGGCGGAGTCAATTAAAGATACGTTTTGTAAAGCTAATGAAGGGTTGTATGACAAGTGAAATAAAAAACTAAGTCCCAGAGTGGAATAAAGCTTTACGACCCTCCTCCAGCAGAATAATGATAAGTTTTACCATCATGAATTGTGGATTTATTTCGACACTAGAAATTGATTTTGATCTCTCCAGTTAATTTTCCATATGACTTGATTCAATGATCAAACCACAATAAGAAAATGGGAAAACAAGACTAAGATCTTTCAACCGTAACAAGTGGTCTTCGTCAGAGTCAAAAACCCAACTGCAGTTGGGTCTTGTTTTCATATTTCATATTGTGGTTTGATCATTGATTGATATTTCACGTGTTTATGTGAAATCTTTTAAATGACTTGATTCATATGACACCGATGTCTTGATAAGATTTGATAGTGTTTTTATGAGGTTTTTTTCATAAAAACATGAAATACGAGTAAACTGGTCAAAATGATGCTCATAGATGGCAGCTTCATTGTTTTTGAAAATATCTTTGTCATAAAATTGGCAGACAATAGATTTGGTATTGTATGTTTAATCAGAAGGATACAAATACTTCAAAAGTTAATTTTAGCATAGATGAAGAGTAGTGTGTGTACGAATGTTTCAATTCGAAATATTTCCATCTTCAGGGTATTACTATAGGAATTGCTAATAGGTCAACAGTAGCATGTATATGAATGTTTGAATTCAAAATGCTGCGAAAGGAAATTCGGATATATATATATATATATATATATATATATATTAGTGTACTTCGGTAGCAGTCCTTCCTTTATACATGATTGGTTATACACGACTGAATATTGTCGGTCGATGATCTTCTTCTCCAACTTTTCAAGTTTGCGAAAAATTAATTTTTCGTTGTGAGAACAACGGTTCAAGGAATATATATATATATAATATATAGTGGAAGTAAAAAAAAAACAGGTAATAACCGCCGACTAGCATGCGTTCAAATATCGCTGAACGCGAATTTGACTTCATTTATTTTAAATAAATAAATTAAACTTAACTTTTTAATTAAATAATAAATTAAAATTTTAACGTCTATATTACTATTACTTTACAGCGCATTCCACTCTGTCGAACAACAGTTAAAACAAACCAAAAAAAGTTTTTTTTTTTTATAAAGTTATTATAAAAATAGATTGAGTTTTATATTGCTGTTAGAATGCGTTTGTTAACACAGGTGTTAGAAGAAAAGACCGCTCAAATTCGACAAGAACTTAAAATTGACCACTTTTCCTCAATTATAAACAAAATGAATCATAATTTGTATTTAATTGTACTGGATAAACACTCTTGACTCTTATTTAAAACTTTATTCTTGTTCTACCTCTCATTAATCAACTTCAAAGTAATTAAGCCAACTCTCTCTCTCTCTCTCTCTCTCTCTCTCTCTCTCTCTCTCTCTCTCTCTCTCTCTCTCTCTCTCTCTCTCTCTCTCTCTCTCTTGAAAAACAAATATTTAAAAATAAATACCATTACCTTCTGTAATTACTTTTTCATCTCTCGTTAATATCATATTTCTTTCATTTTTTTATTTAAAAAAATTTCTTTCACAGTTTTTAAATAAATTTATTTTTATAATAATTATAAGTAATAAAAGAGAACACAAGTGTATTCATATAAACCATAAATAATAATTTATAATGTACATTAATATATGATCAAACCGCAATATGAAATGGGAAAACAAGACTAAGATCTTTCAACCATAACAAGCAGTCTTCGTCAGAGTCAAAAACGTAACTAGATTTATATATATATATATATATATATATATATATATATAATTTGAAATAAGTGTATATATATATATATATATAGGAAAAAGTATATACATAGATACACTTTTTCCTTGGAAATACTTGGAAATCCTTTGTCCGAAACGTACAAATATAGTTCAATGTAGAAAAAGAAACATAGAGAAATTAAAAGCACACACTTGCAGTCTCTAATTTTCGGTTTGAACTGTCTTCAGGAGAGATAAGACAGGGAAACCAAGCGCACTGGTTCAGAGACGGTTGGATAAAATTAGAGACTCTAAGTGTGTGCTATTAATGTCTCTCTTTATTTTTCAACATTCAACTATATATATATATATAACCCCACTGGTTTTTGACTCTGACGAAGACCACTTGTTACGTTTGAAAGATCTTAGACTTGTTTTCCCATTTATATATATATATATATATTATATATATATATATATATAAACTATTTGATCAAGAATAGCCAATCATATTCGAGATCCAGACCACTCATGCAGAATTCAATATAACTATATATATAGTCTACAACGTGCTTGGTCTCCCTTTCTCTTTTCTCCTGAAGACGGATTACCCGAAAATTTGAGTCTGTAAGTGTGTTTCCTTACTCTGTGTGTTACTCTTCTTGAATTTTGAACTCGTATATATATATATATATATATATATATATATATAAATTTAATAGAACAAAGTATGTTATGTTAATCATTTTAACCTTTTCATATTTTCTATAAATGTTTTTCATCTTCGCACCTCTTAGTTAATGCAACAGTTCTCCTTCGCTTGAAGTCTGATCGTCGCGAAACTTTCGACTCATCTCGAATCATCTTCAGGCTTGTATAACACTTGGACTTTTATCCATGTTTTAAAATATTTTAACTTGTTTTGAAAAAAATAATCTTGTTAGTTACTAGTTTTGTAAACAAATAAACAAAAATATTAAATATATTATATAATGTTTCTAGTAAGACAACCTCGAAATAAAACTGCTTGGGAAAAGAAATGGTCAAATAGTTTTAAGTAATTTTTAAAGTATATAGCAGTAAAACGGTCAAATAGCAACAGTCATAAGCAGACTAAATATAATAGCACATTTGAAATTTAACTATTATAACATTATTATTTTGAAATGTAGTTTGAGTTGATCCATAGTTTGGTTTCTCCTTAAACTTATCGACCTGGTAAGCCTGTTACCTCGCAACCTTTCAGGTGGACACCACCCTCTTAAACCTTGTGCACAATACTTATATGCCATTGCAGATATTTGGAGGCTATTTATGGTTGAAAGATCTTAGTTACGTTTCTGATTTTCTTGCTGTGGTTTAGACGTTTATAAGGTTGTATATTTTACATTTTGTTTTTGTTTCTTTAATATTTGTATCAATAAAAAAACAAAAATTCTTTAAAATTTCGTTTATTGCATTAGGGAATAGTATTTGAACTTTTATGCCAAGAGAACAATTCTCTTCGCATAGCATTCTATATGCATTAATTACATTAATAAATAAATCCATTAATGTCATAAGAAAACCATCATCACGGAGATTTTAAATAAAATCGTGTGGATAGTATTAAAGGACAGTTAAGAAACTTCAAAAGTTTGGTGAAGCCTTGTCCACCATAGGGTTGGCAGGAACGTAAATACGAAGTTTGGTGAAGGCTGCCCACCTTAGGGTTGGCAGGAACGTAAATACGAAGTTTGGTGAAGGCTGCCCACCTTAGGGTTGGCAGGAACTTAAATATGAAGTTTGGTGAAGGCTGCCCACCTTAGGGTTGGCAGGAACGTAAATACGAAGTTTGGTGAAGGCTGCCCACCTTAGGGTTGGCAGGAACGTAGATACGAAGTTTGGTGAAGGCTGCCCACCTTAGGGTTGGCAGGAACTTAAATATGAAGTTTGGTGAAGGCTGCCCACCTTAGGGTTGGCAGGAACGTAAATACGAAGTTTGGTGAAGGCTGCCCACCTTAGGGTTGGCAGGAACTTAAATATGAAGTTTGGTGAAGGCTGCCCACCTTAGGGTTGGCAGGAACGTAAATACGAAGTTTGGTGAAGGCTGCCCACCTTAGGGTTGGCAGGAACGTAAATACGAAGTTTGGTGAAGGCTGCCCACCTTAGGGTTGGCAGGAACTTAAATATGAAGTTTGGTGAAGGCTGCCCACCTTAGGGTTGGCAGGAACGTAAATACGAAGTTTGGTGAAGGCTGCCCACCTTAGGGTTGGCAGGAACTTAAATATGAAGTTTGGTGAAGGCTGCCCACCTTAGGGTTGGCAGGAACGTAAATACGAAGTTTGGTGAAGGCTGCCCACCTTAGGGTTGGCAGGAACGTAAATACGAAGTTTGGTGAAGGCTGCCCACCTTAGGGTTGGCAGGAACTTAAATATGAAGTTTAATGAAGGCTGCCCACCTTAGGGTTGGCAGAACGAAATCGAATTTGTATATTATTGAGACGTAAATTGAATTTGGTGAAGGCTGCCCACCTTAGGGTTGGCAGGAACGTAAATACGAAGTTTGGTGAAGGCTGCCCACCTTAGGGTTGGCAGGAACTTAAATATGAAGTTTGGTGAAGGCTGCCCACCTTAGGGTTGGCAGGAACGTAAATACGAAGTTTGGTGAAGGCTGCCCACCTTAGGGTTGGCAGGAACGTAAATACGAAGTTTGGTGCCTTTTCTTTTCATTTTTTAGAATTTCACAGACCTATTTGCAAAACCTATTTTATCAAACTTACAGCATTTCAAAACGTTTAATGCCGTTATAAAACGTAATTTCAAAATTCATTTAGTTTTTTTTTTACATTTGAAAATGATAGCAAATGAAAACTTTTCCTTAAAAACAATTTTTTTTTTATCTTGAGCAATATATATTAGATATGTACCTCACTGTCTATGTCTATGATATCATCAGGATTCAAGCTTAACAAAAAAAAGGTACTTAATGTATGAATGGATGTTAAACATAATGCACTTTGGTTCATAAAAGGATTTCACATAAACATGTGAAATAACAATCAATCATCAAACCACAACTTAATTCAATTATAATAATCTGTATTATGTTTGTCAGTAGTCGTGATTACTCTGTTATCATTATTAAATTATTACATATTTAAGCTGCATTATCATAATATAATAAGAATTATTGTAAAACATTAAAGATTTTAATGCATGTAATGCCTTCTAGTGGAGCATGTTTTCCTCCAACAGTAAAGAAAAAAAATATGAAATGGAAAAACAAGACTACCCAACTGGGTGTTTGACTCTGACGAAGAACGCTTGTTACGGCTGAAAGATCTTAGTCTTCTTTTCCCATTTCATATTGTGATTTGATCATTGTTTGGTTTATAAGTTTTTACCCTAAAGATGGCCATAGATGAATGCAATATACAGCACAAATAAAAATGTTCAACCAAATTAAACAGAGAGGCTATTACACAAGTATTGAACTTATTTACTCTGCTCAATTATTATGATTCAGTATGCATCTTCAGAGAAAGCACTAAAAAAAAAAAATTGAGTTTTACTGTATGCATCTTCAGAAAAAGCAATAATAATGAAATTTGGGTTCTCTGTATGCATCTTCAGAGAAAGCACAAATAATGAAAATGAGGTTTTCCTCTGTATGCATCTTCAGAGAAAGCACTAATAATGAAATTGAAGTTTCCTGTATGCATCTTCAGAGGAAGTACTAATAATGAAATTGAAGTTTTCTATGTGCATCTTCAGAGAAAGGACTAATAATGAAATTGAAGTTTTCTGTATGCATCTTCAGAGAAAGCACTAATAATGAAATTGAGGTTTTCTGTATGCATTTTCAGAGAAAGCACTAATAATGACATTGATGAAATTTTTCTTCACTAACAATGAATGAAATTGAGGTTTTCTGAGTCCAACAATTAAAGAAAGCATGAACTGTAATCAATTGAAGGTTTTAATGAGTAGGTTATTTTGCTTAATTGATGCTTAAGAGTATGAGTTTACTTACAATGGCAAAATCATTGATCTTTGTTAGCCTAAGAGCCAAGGTCGGTTGTATAAACATGAGAAGGCAGGTTGAAAGGGAAGAAAGAGAGTTTTGTCTGATGTTTTCAACCGCATTATAGAAATGTAATTTATCTGAGAGGCTTTAGTTATGTTAAAAGAATTGCCGTCTGCAGCCAAACAGGTTGTAGGCAGTGTTGAATTAAACATAGAACGTTGGAAGAGATTGCTTCTGTTCTCATGAATACGGGTAGACTAATACTTGAGGCTCCCTCCTTATCCTAAACCACTTGCTTCTCTTCGACATTTTTCTTGATTCAAGTAAAAGATTTAGCATTTCCAAAGCAAATATCCCTAGTTTATAATAACTTAATCATAAAACAGACATATTTATATAGATGACTGAAATAGACAGCTCAAATAGTTGAACACAGGTTGGGTATTTGAAGAAATTAATTTTTTTTTATTATTTTCGAAGTTTTCTCTTACCAAAATAGCTGTAATTTTGTCTTTTCAGTTTGAATAGAATGCATATAAAATACAATTCACACAGAAATTGTCTTTCAGGTTCAAAAGTTCAAAAAAACTGTTTGCCAATGATGATAAACAAACTTTCACAGAACTCTTGCTTTCCTCGATAGGAATATAAAAATATCATACATAATTATAAGTAAAAATAACTTAAATACTAACAGTTTAGATGTTACCTAATAATATTTAATTCTACCTAGTAATATTTTCGACCCCAATATTTCCACATCATATTTTTTATCTATTTCAACTTTTCTAGATTTAAACGCAGACGTGATCTAAAAACTCCTTCATATAAAGTTTGATTTATGGATATTAAATACAAAAATTACATTTTTTTAATAATGTTAATTCATCAGTTTTCCTTAACGAAATCTCAGTTAATTCAATTATTCGTAAACAATGCTGTTCTTATATTAATTAAATGAAGTATTTCTGCAATTAGGAAACAACCCCCCAAAAAAAAAGTTTAATTTGTCTGAAGAGAGGACAGTTTAAGTAATTTCACGGTTCTTTGTGCGTAATAATTAATAAAGGGCTGTTGGTGAATTAGATGAAATCTGGTTTTGACAAGCAGTCGAGGATCAGCCTGTGAGGGAGGTCCTTGTTCAAACCGGTCTCATTGAGAAAGCCCGGCTACCACTCGCGTCTCTAGTAATTAAACTCACCTTTTACCAACTCCACTAGTGTTTTCAGTCTTCTTTATGCTTGCAAGTAAATTATTCAATGAACAAGGTCACATGCTATAGAGTTAAACAGGTGTTAGCCAAATCTAACTGCAAAATCAACAGTGCAATCTTTTTTATTTTTAGATAATCATATTGCAATTGAATACATTAAAAAAAAAAGTTTGATCCAATTTAAGTTCATTTTAAAAATGTTTCAACTTGAGTAATGTCTTGTTTCAATGTGTGTGTTTTCCCCACGGGCAGTATCCCTGCCATGAGGGAGTTTATTCCACCAGTACATTCCGCTTAAACCAATAATAATAATTAAATATTATTATTATTAAATATAATTAAATATTAATTATTAATAATAATTAAACCAATAATAATAATAATTCCGCATACATAATAATAAATTTTGTTATTTTGAATAAAATACAGTTAAAACGAAGGTAACACAGAGAGAGACACACGAATAACTCATTTCTATTTTGTTAATATTATAGTTACAATTCTTTTTACGAATTATTTTCATAATTTGTGTGGGTGTGTGTATGTGTGTGTGTTTGTTCTCTCTCTCTCTCTCTCTCTCTCTCTCTCTCTCTCTCTCTCTCTCCTCTCTCTCTCTGTGTGTGTGTGTGTGTGTGTGTGTGTGTGCTTGTGTATGTGTATTTGTCTGTGTGTGTTTGTTTGTTTGTTTGTTTGAGTGTTTGTTTGTGTTTGTGCTTGTGATTTTGTGTTTTTGTGCGTGCGTGTGTGTGTGTGCATGTGTGTTTGGTTGTGTATACATACGTAGAGAGTATTATATGTGTTCTTTTATACAATATTACGTGACTACAAAATTTCATGAAATTTGTCATACAACCTTATCAAAACAGGAATTATAATATTTTTACTTATAGTTTTAAAAAATCAATATATTTAATTTCGAACTAGTAATTGGCATTAGTTGAAAAATGTGAATAACTTTCTATAAACATACAAGTAAGAATTTTTTTTAAAAAAAAAGTTTGCAATCGTAAACAAATATTACTTAAGTTCGACCGTTTTAAGAAAAGACTAAACAATACATCACACAAACATATGTAAAAGTAATAGAACCGATGTATTGTTGATAGAGTCAAAATGACGATTATAATGCTAAAATAATAAGATGAATGTATGCCGACATGTTAGATGTTTGCAGTGATTGGTTAGCTTGTTCTTAATACTACGTACCTGTTAATTACTATAATCAGCTTTGTAGGCGTTGCTCGCTTTGACCTGACGACTTTCAAACTAATGATATTTCAGTTAACTAATACATTTAATTTATTGATTAGAAATTCATTTCTCTTTTAGATGTAACCTGAAGCTGATCACTAGTGTTCGAAATGCATTCATACTGTGCTTTCATAAACCTTATTTGTATGAAGAATAACTTCTTTAACTATCACCAACAACCAACGAGATTTTCCGTGCATTGATGCACGTTGGGGTCAGGCAGTTCCAAGCCAGAGGCTTTCACCTGCTTGTTTATTTGTTCTACTTTAATTGTTCAGGTCTGTACTATCACATAACTCATGTGTTTATAGTAGGCAGCTTGAATATACACATGTACACAATTTTTGAAGTAAACATTTTTAATGCTTGGTTATTAATTGGAAATAAATATTTAACATAACTTTATAATAAAATATATTATAAATCTCTATTTAATTTCCATTAGATGGTTTTTTTAAACAAAATATATTCGTAAATATGCTTGCTTTCTATAAATTCTTAAACAAGTGAATTTGATTTTTAAAACTGATAGACAATGCTCCTATGGAATAATAAGGTCTATTATTGGGGGCCAGGCTAGCTCAGTGGTTACGTGCTCGCCTCTGGACTGATAAGACCAGGGTTCAATCCTCACCTGGCCCTCGATTTATTCACGCGGGAGATGAATAAATCTGAGCACGTCGTCTCTCGGAGAAGGACGTTAAACCGTCGGTCCCGAGCCTGTACGATGTCAAGGTACTCGTTAAAAATCCCTACTCTAAATACATTTGAGTTAGGCAAAATTTAGGACTCCCACTGTAGAATCAATCTTCCATTGTGTGGTATCACATAGGGCCAATCCTTGGCCTACGTGTGTTCCCTTGTGGGACTGCGACTGCAACCTAACCTAAGGCCTATTATTTCCCCAGTGTTTTAGTTGATTACTGAGGCAACCCCGAAGGAATCAATGCTAATGAATCCGGAAAATAGAAAAGACTCTATATAATAATAATGATACATATACACATTGACTACTGCTCCTCGGCTGTATTGAGAAAAAGGGTAGGAAGGAAAAGAGGCAATGACTCACTTCACTATCACCCTGTCTTGAAACAGTTAAGTCTCTAACAATAAACTGAAATTACCAATACGCATTACAATAAAAAATGTTATGGATAAGTTTTACAATTCAAATTCAACTTGCGTATAAGCCAAATTTTTAATTCTATTGTTAACTTATAAACTGATTGCTGAGAAACAATAATAGTATTAATCGGAAAGATTAAAGCGTTACCACATTTAAAGTATTTAAAAAAAGAAGTTTTTGACCTATGACGTCATCAATCAATACTGATGTTAACTTATTTATTTTAAAACATAATATCTCTTTTATCGTCATGCTGTTCTGGAAATGTTGTCCAATAATTCTCAGATTACGAATTCAGAGAACAGAGGGTTTAATGAAATATCAGCTCAAACATGTACTTTAGTAATAGTAATTAAAAATAGTTGTTAAATTCTATGAAAAGATCACGACTAACAACTAAAACTCAATAAGTGATTTCAGTAACAATATGATGATAAGGAAATAATTTCCTAGGAAAATAGATAAAATAGGCATTAAAAGGAGAAATAGATCAGTGGTAGTCTGAAAGTAACTTTATCACCAGTAAACCTTTAATCTTATGATATGGCTTAACTAACCTCTGTGGCACTGATAAATGCTATTGTATTGAAAACTGCGATGTTTCGAGTTCCACTCGACCAGCATTGAGTTGAGAACTGACTTTATAAATAAGTGGGCACAGACACTTACGAACCTAACTATTCGCGTACATAAACAGATTACATTTCGAAATAGGGATTTCTATATGTCAAAAAACTCGAAAAACAATTGTTTTGATCATGGTAGTATTGTTGTTTTGTAGTAATAGTGGAAAATAGATTAATAATAATTAGCTTTCAAACAAACAGGTTTTATGTAAAAACAATAACAACCCATTTCAAACGCTTATTGTTCTTTTTCAGGTTACATGAACTACACGCGTTACGACAGAGGCTGGGGTCTAGGCTAGCTCAGTGGTTACGTGCTCGCCTCTAACTGAAGGACCGGGGTTCGATTCCTATCTGGCCCTCGATTTATTCATGTCGCAGATGAATGATTCTGAGCACGTCGTCCCTCGGAGAAGGACTTTAAACTGTCGGTCCCGAGCCTCTACGATGTCAACGTACTCATAAAAGATCCCTACTCTAAATACACTTGAGTTACACAAAATTTAGGATTCCCACTGTAGAATCAATCTTCATTGTGTGGTATCACAAAGGGCCAATGTGTGTTCCCTTGTGGGACTACCACTGCAACCTAACCTAACCTACAACAGAAGCTGAGTGTAAACACTCAGGTTTTAAAAATCAGCCTTTCTTCTACAACAGAAGCTGAGTGTAAACACTCAGGTTTTAAAAATCAGCCTTTCTTCTACAACAGAAGCTGAGTGTAAACACTCAGGTTTTAAAAATCAGCCTTTCTTCTCTCACCACTCCGATAACAGAGGTAACCTGAAGACTAACACCAAGTGTTCAAAACGCGTTGTTGCATTTCCTTGTTATTCCTTTAACTTTCCCATTATTGTATATACATACAATAACTGATTCTCATCTAATGAAATAAATCTATTGTAAACATTAGTAGCATTGCTCAGTTCAAACTAACGATGATGTTCTTGAAGTTAGGTTAGGTTAGGTTAGGTTGCAGTGGCAGTTGCACAAGGGAACAAACGTAGGCCGAGCATTGGCCCTTTGTGATACCACACAATGAAGATTGATTCTACAGTGGGAGTACTAAATTTTGCCTAACTCAAATTTATTTAGAGTAGGGATCTTTAACGAGTACCTGACATCGTACAGGCTCAGGACCGACGGTTTAACGTCCTTCTCCGAGGGACGACGCGCTCAGATTTATTCACCTCCCGTGTGAATAAATCGAGGGCCAGGTGAGGATCGAACCCCGGTCCTATCAGTTCAGAGGCAAGCACGTAACCACTGAGCTAGCCTGGCCCCCATGTTCTTGAAGTTATTTCGACAACTTTTTTGTAATTTTTAGTTGACTGTCCAAACATAAAATACTTTTGATATGTAATCGTAGAATAGTTGACTAGTAAGATTATATGTGATGAAAGAGAGTACTTACCAACAGTGGTGAGCAACATGTTGTCCAGCAGGAGAGCAATAGCGACGATGAAGAGAACGAGCCGCCTGGACTCCCTGCACCTGTGGAGCCAGTGGCGGAACAGTCCCCCCAGAGAGGGAGCGTCTTCCGCCATTCTACTAGCCACCTGTCAACAACATGTCCCACATTCAAATTCTAACAAACAACAACAACAACAACTATTTACAAAGTTCAAACTAAATATATAAATAAAAACACTTTGTCTCTGCATTGCTTAAAACTGACTCATTTCGAGTTATTTTTATGTTTTATTCATTAGAGCAGAGTTTTTCAAACTTTTTTCGACGCGGAACCCTTTTTGGTTCCAGTAACTTTCCCAGGTACCCCAGATTCTAATGATTTCATACAATCATAATATAAATATTTTCATATGCCTTTTTTAAACAGTATGTATGTTTAAAAACAATTAAAAAAGTAATATTACTGCAATGTGTATTTTTCGAATAAAAATTCATAACTAAATGAATTTAATTTTCATATTTTCCGCAAGTGCATAACACATAAAACAGAATTACTAGCAATTTTAACACAGGGTTTGTTTTTTAATCATTTTTGACTTTGTAGTTGAGAGTTTGATTCTCAAGTCAGCCCCAGCATTAAGTATACTTCGGTATTTTGTTCCTATGGCAGTTTAAAGGGAAAATCCAGTTTTACATAAGTAGGAAGAGGGAAATGGCAGCAATGTGTGAAGTGCTACTTTTACAATAGCAGGAAATTCAAATAGCAGTGATAGTTCCAAAAACTGACTAGTGATTCATCCTAAATATGAATAAAATTTTTAACCACTTCTACTTATGGGTATATGTGGATATAAATATTATTCGGTTTCATGATTCACTAGAAATATAGAATAAATCAAACATAAATCACAAAAATAAAATTTTTAGAAAAATATTTTTACTAAACGTTTTTTACAGAACCCCAGATAGTACGTTATGGAACCCCTGGGTTCCGCAGAACCGACTTTGGGATCTCTGCATTAGAGAAACCGAATCCACCCTTAGAAAAACGTATGTCTCTTTCTTTGTCCACAAAATTTTGTCACAAGTCAACTCAGCTACCGTAAGTCATAGCAAGCTGAAACTTTGACAGTTGATTTGTGTATGTCTAACTTAAAAGCTATGATTTGAATGGATTGAAAATTCAACGTAGAAGGGAAATTATGACCTTTGAAGCTGTATTTCGCCAGCTACACAGATATATCAACTAACAATACCTACTTGCTACAGCATAAATCACCTAAAAATACTTGCATATTTTCAAAATACAAAAACAAACAGACATTTTTCTAAGAGTAATTCGGTTTGTCTAATATATAAAAGATAGCTTGAAATGTGTCAGTTCTAAGCAATGTGTAGATGTACAGGTATTTTTAGATGCCTGATACTGTAGCAAGTAGATATTGTTAGTTGATTTTAATTTCGCTTGAATTTATTATAATTTGCTTGCTTTAACAAAAAGTGAGTTCTACCTACCCGCATACTAAATAAGAAGTATGCCTAGAATAAAATCAAATTTGAACTCAGCATCCAAAGCTACAAAACGTAAAAGAAACTCCAGATCTAATGACAGTTACGGACTATACTAGTGATATTTTCTACTATTCTATAATTTCTAATAATACTTTAGAATACCATGCATCATCTCTGAATTTTTGTAAAAACCTGTTAAAGTTGAGCTCTATATTAGTTACTCTTTGATAAAAAGATTTAAAATACCACTCTTCCCTCCCACTCTTCTCAACCCCTCACCAGATGTTTTCTGTATCTAGTGTGTCACTTGGGTTTTTTGCTCTGACCAAGACCGCTTGTTACGGTTGAAAGATCTTAGTCTTGTTTTCCCATTTCATATTATACTTTGATCATTGATTAGTCACTCTATATTAGTCTTGGGACTATTCGTAATTTTTTTCTGATTCCGATACCTGCTAAGGTTCTATCTGTATGTACACAGCAACTCAACACCCTTAATTAATTTTGTGTTAACTTTATTTGCTCATTGAATAACAAATGGCAGGAAATTATAAATGAAACCTACATACAGTTAAAGAAAGGTATGAATAGTGAATAACCAGAATATTTTAGGATATGATTATCAAAATCAAGCTGAAGAAATTTTCTCTACAAACGTCATGAAAAATAATGAGCAATAATAATCATCACAAAAATAATAATATACTTATATCCTACAGTATATTACTTTCCCAACAGGGTTAATAAATCTTTGGCTCATTACACATTTTCACTGATATTCAAGGTATTGCGCAATGTTATTTAAATTTTTTTTCACTCTATGACAAAAAAAGTTAGGTTTTAATTAAATTATTTTTTTTTTTATTATATAAAAAGCCAGAGACCAATTTTTTTAGTACTATTTGTGAATTATTAATAGAGAATGTAATGTAAAGTAAACATTGTAATAAGTTATGCAACTAGAAACTACCAACTATGTTTAAATAACTTTCATCCATCTATAGTTAACATTAATTAGTCTTATCCATTTATTATCCTGAAATTGCCTAACTTAGTTAAGGAATTATGCAAAATGTGTATTTTTAAAGAGACAGGGTTAGAAGGATATGTGTGGCAACCCTGATTTGACTTTTTATCCATAATTGAACCATGTCATTAATAAATTGTGATGGAGAAACATCAGTATTTCTCCTGTATCTGCCGTCATTCTATTTCGTTTTGGTGAATAAAGAGTTCCTCCTACACTAAAAAGTTCCTCCTTTTCACTCTGAAACACTTTTTTCATGTGATAGCCCAAGTACCTATCACACTTTCTCCTTTCATACTTCCTTAAAAGGGACTTTACTATGTCTACTATATATATATATATATATATATATATATAATATATAATATATATATATATATATCAATAAAATAAGCAGTGACACATAAACAGAAACACAACAAAGACTCACTTTTCAATATTTCGACCGTAATGGCGGTCGATATATTGAAAAGTGAGTCTTTGTTGTGTTTCTGTTTATGTGTCACTGCTTATTTTATTGTTATTTGTCCTGCCGGACCGTTTTTCGTTTATCATGGTATATATATATAAACTTTAACAATTAGGAAAGACACAGAAAGTTGCTACAGAACTCACTTCGATATTACGACATCGATAGCCCAAGTGTGATAGCCCAAGTACTTGTTTGACACAGCTGACAAATTTGTAAAATTCTCTGGCTGCAATACCACCAACACAGAGGATCTTCACCTGTCCAATCATTTTAACTTGGATTATAATACTTGGACATTTCAAACTTGATTTCATTTATTCAATGCTCTTTTATTTTCATCATGCTCAATTATTAAAGTAGAAGACCTTTCTAACTTTCAATACTCTTCGTCAGTATTTTTTTTAATTCTTCCAAGCATTGGTTGAAGCTAAAAGTATTTAGCCTGAAATTGCCACACTTAGTTAAGAAAATATGAAAACTGTATATCAAAATCAATCTTAATAAATTTCCTTATGAAACGTTAGTTATGTGTAGGCTTTTATAAAGGAGCGTCCATTATTGGCGGATTTTCGCTTTTCGCGGGTGGGTCTCTTCTGTCACCATTATCCGCGAAAAGTGAGGGTTTTCTGGAGTTATTTGTTTGGGAAGAAATCACTGTGCGATCATCTCGAGTCGAGTCATCTTATCAACAATAGTAAGCTTAGCTGATAAAGCACGTGCTTGAAATAAAAAGTAAAAGTAAAAAAGTAGTGCTTTATAAACAACAGTAAAACTTATATCTATTATAACTTACGACGTCATAAAGAAGTCATAATAATATTTGATTACGGAAGAAATCAACAACTGAAGGTATAATTTTTTTTCTTTTTAACATTTTTAAACTATATATACATTCTAACGTAGTGCAATCAGTTATTATGTGGTATTTACCATTGTAGGGTAAAAAGCTAATGAAATAGTCTTAACTTATCAAAATTTAATGGTATAAACAACGCGTTTCTGTATACAATGACATTGTATTTTTTAGTTAATACCTGAGAAAGAACACTAAGTGTTCGAAACGCGTTGTTTATATCATTAAATTTTTATATGTGGAGACCATTTTTTTTAGCTTTTCACCCTACTATATATACATTTAAGGATTACTCAATAGTAGAGAGGGTTTATACAAAAAACGAGTTTTAGAAAACCGGTTTTCGAATAGTAATTTTTCCAGAAAACCGGTTTTTACCGGTTTCGAATTTGAATAAAAAAAAATGTTTACTCGAATATTCTATAATTCAAACAAAAAGTTTTAACAGAAAATTTAGTAATTAAAAGAAGTTTTTGACTGAAATTATTTACTGTTCAATTTTATTGATAGTAAAATTTTTTTATGTAATATAGTAGAACAAAGAAATAATAATTGACCAGGATTAAATAACTTTAAAAACACTTATTCGTTGTTTATGTATAATTTTCACATATAAGCTTGTAAATATTTAAATAATAGTGAAACGAGGTTACTCAGCAAAGGGTTCGAATAAATAAAAACAATATATTTTCATATTTTTATATTTATAATAACTATATTATTAACCATATTATTTTATAACCATATTATATTTATAATAACCATATTATTAAATCGGACCGATATGATTCCAACAATCAAACCGCTTGCAACAGTGTTTTCATCAATCTGGTACATTTGTCATTTTAAATTTTTTTTTAAGTGTTATTCATACATTGAAAACCGATATTCCCTACTAAAAAACCGGTTTTTAAAACCGACAAACAGAGGTAGAGATGAACAAAAACAAGAAGTTTAAACCAGAACAATTCTGTTAGGGTCCGAAAGTGTCACGAACAATCCAATCTACTGACACTCTCAAGAGAACCATTACGAATATTAACACTTAATTACTTTTTAAGACTTTTAATGTGGCATACCAATATATGCTTTACTCTCCGTTACATATAAATAAACTTATATAAAAGGATTTAACAAAAAACGTGTTAAATAAACGTAAACTATAATGGTCAATATGAAGTTATAGAGTAAGACCAGATCTTTGGTAAAATTCCGCATCAAAATCTCTTATTTTCCAAATTAAATATATATTTATAGTTGGGTTGGGTTTATAGTAGTATTTATATATTTATAGTAGTTGGGTTTTTGACTCTCATGAAGACCACCTGTTACGGCTGAAGGATCTTGGTTTTGTTCTCCCATTTCATATTGTGGTTTGATCATTGATTGTTATTTCTCGTGTTTATGTGAAATATAAATATATATATCAGTGGCGATTTCTCAGGGAATGCAACACATGCATTGCATGCATAGAATTCATCTTTAAAGAAACGAAAATGTTCGAGACTCGAAATATTTAAAGGAACCCCTTTTTTTTATTCCACTACACGCTAAGGAACCATTTTCTATGATTGCGCTAAGCTTCCCAATGCAGGGGTTTACTCTTATCATTTCTGGTTAATGAAAATGGTGTTAATTGCCAAGAGAAACAAGAACGAAGTTTGCATACACTGCAACTCAGGCTTTGCTGAGCTCCTCAAAATATATACTGGAAAGTGATTTGCACACAGGTCTTCCGGAAATTATAAACTCATGAATTTGGTGATGACTATTCCCATAACAACAGCAAGTGTTGAGAGATCGTTTTCTGCCCTCAAAAGAATTAAAAAGTTATTTACGAAGCTCCCAAAGTGAAGAGCGATTGTCTAATTTATCCCTAATTTCAATTGAAAGACAATTACTTAAAGATTCATGACAGATAGGGAGAAGTTTTATGGTTTGTTATCGAAGAATTTTGCAAGAAGTTTTTATTCAAATGATGTATTGTGTATCTCTTTCTTTAATAAAAACATTTTTTGCCTATTTTTATTGTATTGGTTAATAAAAGTTAATTTTAAAAGTATTTCCAAATAAAACCTGATTTCAAATTCCCATAAAATGTTTTTTAATACATCATTATCTTTTGTGCAACATGAAAAGACTGGACATGAGAATTAGAGGGTATTTCTCTGTATTTCTTTTATTCTTTGAAAATTGCATGCCTAAAGAAAAAGGTCAGGAGTCGCCACTGATATATTATATATATATATATATATATATAACAGATTCAATAATATATCGACCGTTTGATAGAATAGGTGTGTTCTCTAATCGGGGTACGGTCAATTTTCCAGGATAAAAAATCAAACTCTCGTTGCCAACGTTTACGTTCCTTCTGCCTGTGAAAAAGGTTTTAAATAAAACCGAAACGTTGGCAACAAGAGTTTGATTTTTTATCCTGGAAAATTGACCGAACCCCGATTAGAGAACACACCTCTATATATATATATATATATATATATATAATAAAATAAAAAACGAAGGAAACACACAGAAAGACACAGACATAACTCACATCGATATTTCGACAATCGTCGTCATCAGGAGGTGCGAAGAGCGAAGAGCGAAGAGTCCCGCAGGAAGACAGGGCGGTACTCAGGAGTACCGCCTGTCTTCCTGCGGGACTCTTCGCTCTTCGCTCTTCGCACCTCCTGATGACGACGATTGTCGAAATATCGATGTGAGTTATGTCTGTGTCTTTCTGTGTGTTTCCTTCGTTTTTTATTTTATTGTAAAAAAGTCCGCTGGACCGTTTCTTTTAATTGTATATATATATATATATATAGTAGCAGTTTGCTTCTCAACGCGAGTACTTCGCACTTCTTCCCGATGACGACGGATGTCGAAATATCGAAATGAATTCTGTAGTGTCTTTCTGTGTTCTTTTCTATGTGTTAAAGTTTATATATATATCAGTTCACAAATGAAGAAAAGCAACACACAGAGAAAGAGACACACTTACAAACTCAAATTTTCGGATGATTCGTCTTCAGGAGAAAAGAGAATGGACGACCAAGCACGCCGGAAACACAACGGCAGGAAACCGTCCCGGCCATTTCTATATATATATATAAATATTCACTTGATAAATGAAAATACGATCCAAACTGGACACAACACGAATTCAAAATTCAAGAAGAGTAACACATTGAATAAAAAAACACACTAACTCAAATTTTCGGGCAATTCATCTTCAGATATTTTATTTAATTTATATCTTTTACGATAATTTTTTTTCTAATCCTTTTTCTATACATACATTTACATATTTATTTTATTTTTTTCTTTCTTTTCAAAATTTTCTCCAATTTCCTTTAAATCTTTTATATTTTACCCACCTTGTACTGCTTATCTGAACTTCTGTACTAAGTATTACATTACAAATTATTTTACAAAGAAAAATAGTCTGTGTATTTCAACAACATCTGTAGTTTGAATGAACAGTGTCACGTGTTCATTCAAACTACAGGTGAGTGTTGAAATCCACAGACTATTTTTCTTTGTAAAATAATTTGTAATGTAATACTTAGTTATTCTGTTTCAAAATTTATACTTCTGCATATAAAAAAGGTTTTAAATAAAAACCGAAACTTTGGCAATGAGAGTTTAATTTGAACCTGAAGAACTGACCTAGTCCAGATAAACTTTAGTTTTGTTTCTATTCCACGGTCGATACTTTTAACAATATATATATATATTTTCTATCAAACGGTCGATATATTATTGAATCTGTAATAATTATATATATATATATACAATAAAATAAAAAACGAAGGAAACACACAGAAAGACACAGACATAACAGACATAAGTTATGTCTGTGTCTTTCTGTGTGTTTCCTTCGTTTTTTATTTTATTGTAAAAAAGTCCGCTGGACCGTTTCTTTTAATTGTATATATATATATATATATCTATGTGTGTGTGTGTGTGTGTGTGTATTTGGAGAGCAGGGGTTCATTTATACAAGTTCTATTAAAACTTATGCCCCCTACAGGGATGTCTCAGTGCTGCAGAAAAGTCACTTGGTGTACCAATATACATGTAATACCGGGAACTGTGAAGCCTGTCCTACAAAGTACATCGGGATGACTACAACCAGACTATCAAGACGTCTTACCTTCCATTTTACAGCAGGTACTCCGAAAAACCATACGAGACAAGTACATAATACAACATTAACGAGGGAAATGTTAGAGAAAGGAATAACAACTTTAAGAATAGAAAATAATACCAGCCGCCTTCATATCATCGAGGCCTTGTACATCAAGGACATCCAACCTTCTATGAACATTCAGGCCAACAGCACAGGCATAATACCAAGTTGTAAGAACTTTGATAGTTCCTATAAACTTAATAGGCCTACAGTGACAGGACCCCACAGCCAATGTGTATAACAAGGTGTAACCCTCCACTTGTCACAGTGGACTTGTTTTTTCACAATGATTGTCTATTTCTATTAATCTCTTAATTTTAATCATTTTAATGTTTGTTTAACCTTTTCAAAATTGTTATTATGTTATTTTAATCAGTTTATACGATATACCTGATGATAATTTCAGTGAAATTGAAAGCTTGTAAGTAAAAATATATTATTGAGTAACCTACGAAATTATTTCTTCGATGTCTCTAGGACAACTCCTTCATGAAATCACTCCCTACCAAAGAAAACTAGTAAGAAAACTAGAAAACACCAGCAAAAGACCGTGAATGCTGAAGCTGCCGTCTACTTTAATAATATATATATATATATAATATATATATATAGTAGCAGTTTGCTTCTGAACGCAAGTACTTCGTACCTCTTCCTGATGACGACGGATGTCGTATTATCGAAGTGAGTTCTGTAGCAACTTTCTGTGTTCTTTCCTAATTGTTAAAGTTTATATATATATATATATATATATATATATATATATATATTAGTGTATATTGGCAGCAGATTTTCTTGTAAACATATTTTATTAAAGTAGACGGCAGCTTCCGCATTTACGACTTTTTTGCTCGTTTTCTCTAGTTTTCTTACTAGTTTTTTCTGGTAGGGAGTGATTTCATGGAGGAGTTGTCCCAGAGACATCAAAGAAATAATCTTTTAAGTAAGTGTAAAAAAAATATAATATTATTGATTAAGCTAAAAGATTATTTCTTTGATGTCTCTGGGACAACTCCTCCATGAAATCACTCCCTACCAGAAAAAACTAGTAAGAAAACTAGAGAAAACGAGCAAAAAAGTCGTAAATGCGGAAGCTGCCGTCTACTTTAATAAAATATATATATATATATAAGTAGACATAGTAAAGTCCCTTTTAAGGAAGTATGAAAGGAGAAATAGTTGAAGGCGCTATTGTGCAAGCATGCCTACGTGGTCAATATCGAATGATTGATGTCCATCAGGATGGACTTGCTATGAAAAAAAGAGAAAAAAGAGAAAAGAAAACCGATAGAAAGGTCTCTATTTATAAAGAGCCCCCCTGTCAGACGAGGCTTTTCGCTAGAGTGATGAACAGCTTGAACGATCATGAACTGATTGAATTTTATTTCATAGAGGAAACATCTTTGACACATAATAACCAATTTAGGCTATTGACAATTAAAATCAAATATAACATAAGTCAACTGGTTTGAAAAAAGGAAAAAAATCATACATATATCTGACAGTTCACTAACTTTAGGTATGAGCATACAAGTCTTTGATACAATAATTGATAATGATAAAAAAAAAGCTGAGTTTTAATAAAAGCCACTTAGACGAAGTGAACTACTTTATTTATTTTTCTTTTTCAATAGTGTTAGTTCAATAGTAATAGACAGCTGAACTGATAATTTCACGATATTCTATTTATCAGAAGGCTGTAGTATTGTGTTTAATTGAAGATTAAATTCAATTTAACTCTTAATGAAATATTAAATTTCTATATATGGAAAGTATTTTATTAACTGTTTACCTTACAACATATATATATATATATATATATATATATATATATATATATATATAAAAAGATTTCACATAAACACGTGAAATAACAATCAATGATCAAAGCACAATAAGAAAATGGGAAAACAAGACTAAGATCTTTCAACCGTAACCAGCTGTCTTCGTCAGAGTCAAAAACCCAACTGAGTCTTAGTCTTGTTTTCCCATTTTCTTATTGTGGTTTTTCATTGATATACATATATATATATATATATATATATATATATATGTAAAAAGATTCCACAAAAACACGTGAAATAACAATCAATGATAAAAATCTATTGATTTATATGAAATCAATTTCTGCATCTAGTCTTTCGGTTGAGTTTTTGACTCTGACGAAGACCGCTTGTTATCCCATTAAAGATCTTAGTCTTGTTTTCCCATTTTCTTATTGTGGTTTGATCATTATATATATATCTATATGTTTCTAAAAATTTTATGCCAATTTCATGCTTGGTTACCTTTTTCGAGAATTTCTGTAATGTCCTACAGGCTCCTCTCAGTTGCTCGGGGAATAAAAAAATCAACTGGCCCAAACTTTTCCATTCAAATTTTTTTATTCCCCGAGCAACTGAGAGGAGCCTGTAGGACATTACAGAAATTCTCAAAAAAGGTAACCAAACATGCAATTGGCATACAGTTTTTAAAAATATGTTTGCAAAAAGGATTGCTACCAACCTTCACTAATAGACATATATTATAAATATTTCACATAAACACGTGAAATAACAATCAATGACCAAACAACAATATGAAATGGGAAAAAAGACTAAGATCTTTCAAATATAAGAAGCGATCTTCGTCATCGCCAAAAACGCAGCAGTTTTTGACTGACTAAGACCGCATTTTATGGTTGAGAGATCGTAGTCTTTTTTCCCATTTTACATTGTGGTTTGATCATTGATTGTTATTTCACGTATTTATAGCGAAATATTGTTATATTATAACATATTAATGATCAAACCACAATATGAAATGGGAAAACAAGACTAAGATCTTTAAACCGTAACAATCGGTCTTCGTCTGAGTCAAAAACCCAACTGATATTGTAGTTTGATCATTGATTGTTATTTCACGTGTTTATGTGAAATCTTTTTATTATAACATATGCATAATGATACTTTCTGTAAAAAAAAAAAACGGGCAAACATTCAATTTAAGGCACTCACACCTTTATAATTTCTGGTTTAAACCATAGTTGTAATTATCTTCTGAAGAAGATAATTATATTTATGTTTTAAGGAATAAACCATTCGAAACATGTTCACAACAATTACGAAACAATGTTAAATTTGATTACATTGGCAGGTGTTATATTTTAGCTGAAAGAGTTTGGTCGACTTATAGGAAAGTTGAGTGCATGGGGCTGGAGGGAGGTTTTTGCCCTACACACCCTGCTGGCTGGCTTGTCGTGAAATGACAGGCTTGAGAGTGGACCTTAAGGGCGCATACTCAATACATTTACATTCTTCCCACTTCTCCATTTGCCACTTGACAAATTTTATTCAAACCCATGAAATTACTCCATTCACATAAACATGTAGAGCCAAACGTATACGAGTATATGATTTAACTTCATAAATATACCGTTATATATTAATTTTTTTTTTATTAATATCCAATATAACTGATATTGTAACTATTTATGTTATAAACTAATAATATTTATTACAGCTTTTTTAAATGAAATCTTAGCAGTGGTAAAAGCAATTGATTTGAGATTTTGAAGGATATTATATTTATAAGATTTCAAAGTTTAATTTACTTTGAATTTACTATTCATTACACATTTTAATAATAGTAATAAAGAAATTGTTTTTCATATTTCCGTACAACGTTATCATTGGACATGTGTGTGTACATACGCGTTCATCAGAGTCTAAACCCACAGTAAAGAAATAAGGAATGTGACTAAGAGCTTTTACTAAAACAAGTACTTTTCGTCAGAGTATCACTCATATTGAGTGTGTATTATATGTGTTTATGTAAGATTGTATGTGGATGTATATATATATATATATTATATTTATATTCGTAAGACTGTCAGGAGACTGGAACAGCTCAGTTTAAAAGTCGTTAATACCGAAGCTGCGGTACATTTCAACAATATATATATATATCAGTTGACTGTCGTCCCTCCGGCAATTCACTTCTTTTCCTGAGGACGACCACCATTACGGTCGAAATATTGAAAAGTGAGTCTTTGTTATGTTTCTGTCTATGTGTCACAGTTTATTTTAATGTATGTATATTATATATGTATATATATATATATATATATAGATATATAAATATATATATATAATATATATATGTATATATATATATATAAATATATATATATATATATTATATATTTATATCAGCTCAAAGCGAAGAAATGCAACACAATTTTCTTTATTTCTAATTATACCTTCCCTATTAATTCTAACTTTCATTCAACTCTCTTATTTTAATACATTTTCTTGTCCTTTAATAATCTTTTAGCCTTCATTTACTTAATATTCTTAATCTATTTATTCTCCATTAGTCCAGTTATACCGTTGACCTTTCAATTTTTTTATTCTAACCGCTTATTTCTTGTTCATTATTGACCTTTGACCTTCTCTTTATATTAACCTGTACTATCCTTTTAATCTATTTATAGCAATGACTAAGCATGAGTCATCGATTTTAATTTAACATGTCACTTGCCATCTCCTTTTCCAGTTGAACCCTGTTAGCAGGAGGTTAGTTCGTAGGATCGAATCTCTCAGTCTTAAGATCGTGAATGCCGAGTCTGCGGTTAATTTTAATGATACCTGTTTAAAAGAGGATCTGCTGCCTATTTATACCAATATATATATATATATATATACTCACTTTAGAAAATCGGAAAGTCGTTCCAAACTGGACACAAACGAGGACTTTTTAAACTTATATATATATATACTCATGTGTAGACATGTGTGTGTATGTGTATACATATACCCATTTCTTTTTCCATACATACCCATTTTTTGTATTTTTCCCCATTTCTGTTGTTTTTTGATAATTATTGTTATTTCATGTGGTTATTGTGAAATATTGTTATACCTGTATGCTGAAAAATCACAACAAATAAATACGTGATGCAATCACGGATTATAGATATTGTTTAAAAGGAAAACAATATAAATAAATGCTCTGCGGACTTTCACTTTATGCCATCAGAGAGCAAACAAAGTAAAAAAATAAGAAGGTAACATAAAAGTTATCGAAACGAAAGGAAAGGAAATAGCTGGAAAACTCAAGTGACAATATAGCTTGAAAAAAAATGCAATAAAATTAAACAATGCAAAGTAAACAGTCAGATAAGAAATTATTAATAAAAAATCTGGAGTGGCCTACACTGAACTTTACTATAAGTAACTTAATATCAAATTTCTTGATTATATAACACATAACGTCTCATTTAAGCATAACGTAAACATCTATATGGGATATGATTATTAGTCTTTCATTCCTGAGGTAGTAGAGATAATGATTGAAGGACATGTCAATATATAAGCTTATTTGTGTACATCACACAGCTGATGCAAATAATTTCATTAGTATAACTACAGCAGTAATAACATTTTTGAAAAACCAAAGTGAACATTTCTTGATACGAAATATTCTCCTACAAGAGAACATGGCTTTTGTTAAAATAGCCAGTGGATTTCTTACATCGTTTACTTGACATCCTTCTACATTGAATATTAAACTAAAATTTTACTTTAATAAACTGGAAAACTTGAAAGATGGACTATGAAATTGATTCATGCCACAGTACAAAGATCGTTCAACAAAACATGTATAAAAGAAGGATTGCTCCCCAAATTTACAAATATATATATATATATATATATATATATATATATATATATATATATATATATCAGTGATCAAACCACAAGATGAAATGGGAAAACAAGACTAACATCTTTCAACAGTAATAAGTGTTTTTTGACTCTGACGAAGACCGCTTGTTACGGTTCAAAGATCTTAGTCCTGTTTTCTCATTTCATTGATCATTGATCATTGATTGTGATTTCACGTGTTTATGTGAAATCTTTTTATATATGCCTGTGTGTTTGTATATGGGATTTGTACAGACTACTACGATATTTGCTACCCTGCCATAGTTCGTACGGTTTGAATGGTCTTCATCATATCATACATATCGATCGCCATTATTTAAAAAGAAACAATAGCCGACTTGAGGAAGTTACTTTATCAAGCAAAAGGCTATTTCTACTGCTTTCTACTATTGTTTACGCTCAACATAAAGAAGAGAAATTTAATGTAAAACTGCAGTGTTTGATGTTTTCATATTTACAGATTGTTATATTACAAATTCTAAGGTCCTGTATAGTCTAAGAGCCAGTTTGTTACAATAAGAAACAATTTACTAATATTGTTTATATATTCAAACCATAAATAATTATCATCAGACGTAGGATTACTAGAAAAATACATTTATTTTATGTTTTATTGGTTCAAGAATTATTATATAATTTCAATATTCAGTAAAAAATACATATTGAACAATTTTTTCTAAACAATTTTTATAAATTGATTATATAACTGGATATATTTTAAAATGTGCTTTATAAGAGTACATAGACTACTTAATAACTGAATTTATAGATAATAATTTTTTTAAGCAGCGAGCAAAAAAATTTAAAAGCTTGTCGAGAACAAATCTTTACTCAATCTTTATCGCTCTGACACAATTGATGACACTATCTGATTTTATGCTTTAGAAACACGAATCAATAAACTTTCTTTACTTTGAACATTGTAAAATATTTGGTCGGCGAATTGTGTTTATTTTTAATCAAACAGAATTTTTTGAAAAATGACGTTAAAACAGTGTTTGTGTTATTTTAATAAATCCAGATTGGAAATTTGTATGACAAAAAAACCACCAGCATAATTGTAAATTAATGATTTTTAAGTTTATGACATTTATTTTTTTAAATCTTTAGTTGTGCAATCCGTAATTGTGTGGGATTTACTCATTCTGAGGTAAAATGGATAAACAAACAAAAGTCTCCACAAAAATGAATTTTTATTCAATTGTATATACAACAATTGAATAATATTCAATTGTTTATACAACAAAATATATATATATATACAATATAAAAAGCTTTCACATAAACACCATTGATTATATATCTATACATATATATATATATATATATATATATATATATAAAGATTTCACATAAACACGTGAAACAACAATCAATGATCAAACCACAATAAGAAATGGGAAAACAAGACTAAGATCTTTCAACCGTAACAAGCGGTCTTCGTCAGAGTCAAAAACCCAACTGATCTTAGTCTTGTTTTCCCATTTCTTATTGTGGTTTGATCATGATATATATATATATATATATATATATATATATATATATATTAATATTGGTATACTTTGGGAGCAGACCTTCTTTTAAACATACCTCATTAAAGATCTTGCCAACATTAAGTTTAGTATGTTTCCTACATACCTTTTCAAGGTTTCGAATGCTACCTTTCCATCTCTGTGGTACCATATAAATAATTTCAATAGTTTTTTCTACTGGAACATTTGTGAAAAGAGATTCAACATCTAGAGAGGCCATGGTTCATTTAAGTATCTACTTAAATCCACTGATGAATTCTTAGAAATAATACGAGCCACTGAGCCTAAAGGAACCATGGCCTCTCTAGATGTTGAATCTCTTTTCACAAATGTTCCAGTAGAAAAAACTATTGAATTATTTGTGATTTAGCATATGAACATCCGACTCTAACCCCTCCCCTTTTCAAGAGTAATTTGGAAAGTTTACTTCGTAGTTGCACAACTAAAAATCCTTTTACACATATTGATGGGAGCTTATATTATCAATAGATGGCGTTGCCATGGGTTTCTCCTTGGAGTAACATTTGCAAACTTTTACATGTGCCATGTAGAGAATAGTGTGTTAACACAAGAATCTATAGTCAAGCCCCATGTGTACTGCCGTTACGTTGATGATTGCTTCTTAGTGGTGAATAACGAACAAGAAATTGAGTGTTTTAAAAAAGCACTTGAAGAGGCATCATGTTTTAAAATTCACAAAGAATTCAGTGTCAACAATAATATCAACTTTCTGGATGTAAGAATAAACCAGAATTACAGGAAATATGAAACATCAGTATATATGTTAAACCAACGCATGCAGGAGTTTATTTAAATGCACAAAGTGAGTGCCCAGAAAGATATAAGATGGAACAATTAAGGCACTTATACATAGAGCATTCAAGACATCGTCTGACTGGCTTCTCTTCGACCAAGCAGTAGAAAGGATTAAACAAGTATTGTCAACAATGGTTATAGTAACCAACACTTCGACAATATTTTAAGGAAATATATGAGAATATAAATTCAAACAATAATCAAGAGCATCAGCTGGGTAAGAAAGAGGAAGAATACAAACGGTGTATTATAAGAATCAATTCTCTAATGAATATAAAAAGGATGAAAGAATTTTGAAGGCCATAATTAAAAGAAATACAACATGTGTTAACTCGGCAGACAAGCTAAATATTAGAATTTACTACAAGAGTTCCTGCACAGCAAATATGATAATTAGGAACAACCTACTACAAAAAACCAATGTAGTGTACAGATATAATTGCACTATAGGAGACTGTGAGCTCCTAAAATCGAGCTACATTGGTTCTACGACGACAACACTTTCACGCAGACTTACGATGCATCTAGCAGCCGGAGGACCGAAAGAACACACAATGAACATACATAAAAGCAGGCTAAGTAGAAAAATGCTGGAAGACAACATTGAAGAATGCAGAAAATAATCACACGAGGCTGCATATAATTGAATCATTATGCATAAAGGAAAAGAAGCCGAACATTAATGATCAGTCCTGTTGTTTTTCCAGAATTTTAAAGTTACATTCGTGAAAAATAACTACATAGTGATTTAAATAATGTTGTGTAAATGTTCATGTAGGGAATTTTGTAGCAAACCTGTTACTCATGTGTATTAAGGTAGTGTTTTTTAAAAGAATATTTTATTATTAGTTATGTTTGATAGAAGTGAGGTAATTGTCATTGTAAATAAGTATTTATTAGAATTGTTTTAAAAAAACCTTGTATATAGAATCCTTGAAAATGGTCAACGTAGACCGAAACGTCGGAAATGTAATATGAAAAATACAATGAAAGAAAAAACAATCGGTGAGTTAATTTATATGGTACCACAGAGGGAAAGGTAGCATTCGAAACCTTGAAAAGGTATGTAGGAAACATACTAAACTTAATGTTGGGCAAGATCTTTAATGAGGTATATATATATAATATATATATATATATATACAAATATATGCAGAAAAATCACAAAAAATAAACATGTGATGCAATCAATGAAATTAAACCACAAGGAAAAAAAAAAAGAAAACAATAGAAAAAATGCTCTGAAGTCTTTCAATTTATGTCATCAGAGAGCAAACAGTCAGAACACACTTGGTTCTTCAAAAGTAAGCTCTTACTTTGTTTGCTCTCTGATGACATAAACTGAAAGAAATCAAAGCATTTTTTGTATTGTTTTCTTTTTTTTCTTTGTAGTTTAATTTCATATATATATATTATATATATATATATATTTATATATATATTTATATATATAAATAAAAGGAAAACATAATAAATAAATGCTCTGAGGCCTTTTGCTTTATGCCATCAGAGCATTTATTTCTTTTGTTTTTCCTTTTCCTTGTGGTTTAGACTTCATTGATTGCATCACGTGTTTAATTGTGAATTCTCAGCACATTTTAAATATATAAATATAATATATATATATTATATATATATATGGATTAATTTACCACAATGAAAACAATTTTTTTAAAACAATGCTCTAAGGCCTTTCGTTAATACTCTTCGGAGAGCAAGTGAACTAAAAAAACAATAATACTTGCTAACTTGGCTGATTGAAATTTCCAGAATTGATGGCAACCCTGAATGTGTTTAATGATGAAGTCTTCATTTGTTTAATTATCCCGTTAATCAAAACTTCATCTAATTTGTAGAGTCCTAGTTTTGATTAACGGGATAATTAAACAAATGAAGACTTCATCATTAAACACATTCAGGGTTGCCATCAATTCTGGAAATTTCAATCAGCCAAGTTAGCAAGTATTTATTGTTTTTTTAGTTCACTTGCTCTCCGAAGATGTATTAACGAAAGGCCTTAGAGCATTGTTTTAAAAAATTGTTTTCATTGTGGTAAATTAATCCATCTATTATATCAAGTGTTATTTTGATTATTATTCATATATATATATATATATATATATATTGTATAAGAAATTAGTATATTGCTAAGACTGTCTCATAATAGTCTACAGATTGAAAAAGCTGCATCAGTTGAGATTTTAATCATCTAAAAGTACCCTTTACCAGATAGAGAACTCCGAAAACCTGAACATCAGTCGAGATTTTAATCATCCAAAAGTACCCTTTACCAGATAGAGAACTCCGAAAACCTGAACATCACTTGAGATTTTAATCATCCAAAAGTACCCTTTACCAGATAGAGAACTCCGAAAACCTGAACATCAGTTGAGATTTTAATCATCTAAAAGTACCCTTTATTCAAATAGAGAACTCCAAAAACCTGAACATCAGTCGAGATTTTAATCATCCAAAAGTACCCTTTACCCATATAGAGAACTCCTAAAACCTGAACATCTGTTGAGGTTTTAATCATCCAAAAGTACCCTTTACCATATAGGGAACTCCGAAAACCTCAACATCAGTTGTTCAAAAGAGTTTTCCAAAATTAATTCATGGCTAGTCTAGAAGTAATAACAGTACTGTAGCTCCAATTGTAGGAATAACATATTATATACTTTTTCGATGAAAATACGATCTTATAAGGACAAATAAAGTTCGATGGTGTTGAAAAAACATTGATAAATTAAAAAAAACACACTTACATACAGTCTCTAATTTTCAATTAGAATTAGAAAATAATAGATTGTAATATTATATGTGGATATGAACAGCAGAACGAAACTATTTTAACAATTATGTAATCAAGAAATGCTGACTAGTGAAATTTAAAAATTTAAAGATTTGACAATAAAAAGTTCCGCATAAATTGTGAGTACAAATTTAAATTATTTTTCCTATTATAAATAAATAAATATATTGGTGGAAATTAAAAATGAAAAAAAAAATGTTTTTTGTACTTGTACTATATCTACGTCACATTTGCTGGTTTTGAAGTTATTATAATAATTTTTTACAGTCTAATAATGTTATACGTGATACGATAGGTATGATTTTATAAACAGGTTTTATGATAATCTCTATAATTCTCATTTTAATGAAATACGATAATGGTTATTAATATAACTCACAATAGATTTTCTGAAGAAGATAAATCTTCTGGTATATTTTAAAATTTCTGGTAAAGGATTTCATCTCTCTATAAATTGTACGAGTATTTATTTTTTTTTACATTTTTATTATAATTACCAAAAAAATGGTAGAAATATAATAGTTAATCAATTAATGATATGATTATTCATTAATTTGCTGATATGTTTACTTATGGACAGGTGAAAACTATAAGGGATTTTTCTTGTTTTTTGATAGTTGTTGCGCAGTCTGTTTTAAAGATTGCCCAGAGCAGAGTGTTAATATCAGGGCACAGTATTAGGGGGACTTCATTAAACCAACACTCAAATGCACCTCCTGAAAAGAAGACTGTTTGCTTTCACCTTAACGTTTGCACATCGGCTAAAAGCCTTCCTCGAATCGCTTAGCAGTCGCTCTAAAGCAAAATCATATATCCTCCAACATGTGCATGTTTCAATTCACACATGGACTTTTCTAATCAAGTTCTAGCAAACTAATATTGCTTTTAATCTATAAATTAAATGCATATTCTAAATATCTCTGAATAACATATGGTGACATTATCAAATTGAGTTTCTCTAGTATCCGATCAGCTTTCTTCTGGGTCATGTTGCTCCGATATATCTGATTTATTTATATATATATATATATACATATATATATATATATATTTGTAAAAGCTTGAAAGAGTCCTTCTTGTATACATACGAGTACATTTAAGAAAGACATGTCCGTATTATTCTTCACTAGTTGTTTTTTGAATTTCCAGTGTCTTCGAAAACATTTCCTAAGTTCAAGGTTCTTCAATTCATAAAGGAGTCCACCATAGGTTTTTTCATTTACTTTATTCTTAACTATCGACATGTTTCGGTGTTCGTTCACCATCATCAAGATACTATATATATATATGAATTAAACATTACAATAAACAAATATAAATTAATTAAAATGCTCTAATGCCTTTCGTTACAACATCATCAGAGAACTAAATGAACCAAACAAAAAATATAATAACAAGTTAACATGGCTGATCGAAGTATTCAGGATTGCTGGCATCCCTGTCTGAATTTAATGTTCCTAAATTAGACTAATGTTAAACTAATAATATTAAACTAGATAAAATATTAATTAAAGAAATAAGTAAGCAGATCAAGACACCTTCAATTTTAGGAACATTAAATTCAAACAGGGATGCCAGCAATCCTGAAGACTCCGATCAGCCAGGTTAACTTGTTATTATATTTTTTGTTTGTTTCATTTGGCTCTCTGATGATGTTGTAACGAAAGACCTTAGAGCATTGTAATTAATTTATATTTGTTTATTGTAATGTTTAATTCATATATTATATCAAGAGTTATTGTTGCTTATTAATTTATATATATATATATATATGGATTAATTTACCACAATGAAAACAATTTTTTTTTAAAAACATTCATTGTGGTAAATTAATCCATCTATTATATCAAGTGTTATTTTGATTATTATTCATATATATATATATATATATATATATATATATATATATATAAAAAAGAAAGGTCCGTGTGGACAATAAACACTTTAACACATAGAAAAGAACACAGAAAGACACTACAGAACTCACTTCCATATTTCGACATCCGTCGTCATCGGGAAGAAGTGCGAAGTACTCGCGTTGAGAAGCAAACTACTACTCAGTAGTAGTTTGCTTCTCAACGCGAGTACTTCGCACTTCTTCCCGATGACGACGGATGTCGAAATATCGAAGTGAGTTCTGTAGTGTCATATCCGTGTACAGGTTCTGAGGCAGATTGATCAGACTAATTCGAAAGTTACTCTGAGAGCTTCAGAAGAAGCACTTATTAGTCTTCTGGGCGGTAGATCGGCTCCTGGGCTTAACCTCAATCGTTGATTTTTTTTTTTTTTTTTTAAGTTGTTATCAGCTTTTAATTTTATTTTAGTTAAATGTTTTCATTTTTTAATTTTTATTTGGCTTTTATCTCTTTATCTTTCCTGTCTACCTTTCCTCCGAAAGTTGGCTACCCTGTTTGAGTGCTTCAGTTCGAACGCCAAGTCAGTCGTTATCAGCCTTTGGAGCGATTCACTTCTTTTCCCGAAGACGAGGACATCGAAATATAGTAGTGAGTTCAGTGGTTTCCTTTCTATGTGTTCTTTTTAAATTCTAGTTTATATATATATATATATTTATATATAGTATTTGGTAGGTTTTGTTTTTGAGGGCTAGGTCATATAAAAGAAAATAAACTCCCTCCTAGGCTAACGTTTCGATGTATTTGTACATCATCTTCAGGGCTAAAATTAGAGTAAGAACTATAATACATTTACCAAAACAATCTACAACCTACATAGAGAACTAAATTATTGAGAACAACACATACATACAAAAGGTTATTTTACAATTACAATTTAGTTCTCTATGTAGGTTGTAGACTGTTTTGGTAAATGTATTATAGTTCTTACTCTAATTTTAGCCCTGAAGATGATGTAGAAATACATCGAAACGTTGGCCTAGGAAGGAGTTTATTTTCTTTTATATGACCTAGTCCTCAAGAACAAAACCTACCACATACAATAGAATAGAAGAGGCCAAGAACAATTTTTTGTGAACATATTCTCAATTTGTGAATATTTGAGAACCTTACGTCAGAATTGGATTTTTGACTCTGACGAAGACTGCTTGTTACGGTTGAAAGATCTAAGTCTTGTTCTCCCTTTTTCTTATTGTGGTTTGATCATTGATTGTATTTCACGTGTTTATGTGAAATCTTTTTATATATATGTATATATATATATAACATATTTCACATAAACAGGTGTATTAACAATCAATGATCAAACCACAAAATAAAAAGGACAAACCACAACATTGCGGTCTTCGTCAGAGTCAAAAAACCATCTGAAGCACTAGACGCAGAAACATCTGGTGAGGGGTTGAGAAGAGTATTTCAGTTGGGTTAGTGTTTGAACACCCAATACTAACAGTGCGATCGTTTTCCATAACCCCTTATATTTGTATATACATACACAAAAAAAAAAGAAAAAGTTGACAATAATATCACTTTAAATTTACACAGAAAAAAAAAACATTTAGCAACAACTGACACAAAACATCTCTATATTTTGACAACGTCGTTATCAGTAATAGAAGTCAGTCAAAATATAGAAGTAAGAGATGCCAATTATATCGTTTTCTGTGTAATTTTATATATATATATATATATCAATGATCAAACCACAATCATTGATCAGATGTTTTCTGCATCTAGTGTTCAGTTGGGTTTTTGACTCTGACGAAGACCGCTTGTTACGGTTGAAAGATCTTAGTCTTGTTTTCCCATTTCTTATTGTGGTTTGATCATTGATTGTTGTTTCACGTGTTTATGTGAAATCTTTTT